>RJWT010007109.1:0-28028 GCA_004365215.1 Cuniculus paca | reverse complement strand
CTTTTTTTCTGACTCTTTTTGGTTAATTAAAAAGAATAAATTGATTTATCCCATCTAGTGGTATATTCGTATAATTTGCTTTTTGTTACTTTACGAGTTTCACTGTGTTCATGGCATGATAGTTTTATGTTTTCACTATCTTTTTTCAAGTAATAGACTGCTTGATTTAGAGTACTAACTAAATTGTGCCATCTTCTTCCTCCTTGCATTTTAGTATTTTCATTCATTTTACTTTTGCATGTTAGAAACTGGACACATTTTAAAAGCAGTCACTTATGTTTTTAAAAGAAAAATATGCTTATATGCATATTTCCTCATTTCTGCTTCACATGTTGGTATAGAGCTGTATTTTCTTCTGGTACTCTTTCTTTACTATCAAAGAATTTTCTTCAAAGTTACTTTTAATATGAATATACTGCTAACACATTTTCCAGCTTTTGTATATTGTCTGAAAGTTTTTAACTTGCGTATTTTTAAGAGATGATTTCACTATATCAAAATCTCAGTTGGTATTTTCCTTTTAATTAAATATGTTGATCTATTTTTTCTTTTCATAATTTCTCAAGAGAGCCATTTTGTCATTTTTGTATTTTCTCTTTTTATAATAGCTCTTTAAATAGCTGATATACAGATTTTTCTTTTTCAGTGATTTTTTTACTAGTTTTTATATGAAGTGTTTTCTGGTAAACATATTCATGTATTATACTGACATACATTTATTTGTTTATTTATTCATTTAGATAGTGTTAACCATATTTGAATAATTTATAGCATATTGTGCTAAAAGCACAATAATTTATAGCATATTGGGCTAAAAGGAGTTATCCTTCACTTTCCTGATCTTTTAAATTTTTCTGTCAATTTTACAGTCATTTTCCCTAGTAACTAATAATGATTAGATTAAAATATAACTAAAATCACAAACTAAAAAACAGTATATGTCAATATGTAAATTATTGTTGGTGACTCTCCTGGAGATGGTTTTATCTAGTGTGAATACCAGTGGAGAAGTAGTTTGGCCTGAAGTCCTCTTGCAAGGATATAAAAATTGCATGAGAGTAAAATATACAATCTGATAAAAAAGCAAAGTTGAATCAAAGGCTGAAGGTACTTATGAGAATTTGAAATATTTTTGATTTTGAGAACTGGAAGAGTAGTTATTAAAACAAATGTTTTAAAATTCTTAGATTAAATTTGGTGGGACCATGTTAGGTGATGGCTTTATTGACAATCAGATCTGGTTTGCCTGAGTAGAACTGACCCATTAGATGGCCAACAAGACGTTTGCCTGATCTTAGAAATTAAATAAGGTTCAGGGCTTGCACCAGGTTCGGAGGAAGCCTCACTGACCTGCCCAGACACTGCAGGAGCAGTGTTTTGCTTACTAAGACCCTGGCTGTGTCCAAATGAACCATCTTGGTAGGTAAGCTTAATCAAAATAAGGAGCATCACTGAAACAAACTTCTGATGCAAAAAAGCTTTGAATAATTTGCACAAAACATTATGTAAAGAAATCTATTCACAAGCCAGGCGTGGTGGCTCATGCCTGTAATCCCAGCACTCGGGAGGTTGAGACAGGCGGATCGTTGTGAATTCGAGACCAGCCTGGGCTACAAAGTGAGCTCAAGGTCAGCCTGAACAGCATAGTGAGACCCTGTCTCAAAAAGACAAGGGTTGGGGATCTAGATCAGTGGCCTAACTGCCTGCCTGGCAAGCGCAAGGTTGTGAGTTCAATCCCTGGTGCCGCAAAAAAAAAAAAAAAAAAAAAAGAAATCTATTCACAGAAATCACCCTCAAAAACAAACCAGGCATAGTAGTGGGAAGCAGAAACATGATTATTTTGGAGTGAATAGTGACTGGGAAGACACAACAAAGCTCATGATACATGGTTTCTTTGAGTACTTATTACACAAGAGCATTCACTTCGCTAAAATTTATGGAAAAATACGCAATAATTTCTGTGCATTAAAGCATCTGCTTCAAAACAATAAAATTGCTTTATTCATTTATCAAAGTCCTTTCAAAATTATTTTGTTTCTTTGCTTGCGTGTTGCTACCCTAGAAAAATGTAAAGTGATTGTATATTCTTAATGATATTTGAAAATTATTCTTTAACTTTTAATATCTTCTGTTTGTTTCGGGGTTTTTAGAAATTTTTATTAGTATGCGTTTGCAGTACCTAATGATTATATCCTTCCTGAAGTGTTGGTGCTCAGACATGACAGGTAATAATGCTTTTTATCTCTTCTCCTCTCCCCTCCCTTCCATTCATTTCTCAGTTCCTTTCCTGTTTGCAAAGGATCTATTTGCTATTTCTACAAGAATCACATTGTTGTGCTTTCTATCACAGGGAATTCTTATTGTAACATCAAACCACGCACACCATATAGACATAAACCCACATGCAATATTTAGAAAATATGCTACATTTCAAATAATACCAAAAGTTCTAAACCAGTAATATTCAACAAAACAAATTTGTGAGTATGTATTTAATTCTTTGTGAATTTATTTCTGTTCACCCAGAAGTACATAATTCTTATAGCTTTTACAGAAAGAGTATAAATCCTTAATAACTTTCTTCCCTGGTTATAAAACAGTGAACATTAAAACATGCATAAAGCAGACTATAATAATATTTTATTATTTTAATAATTTTTTGAAGTTGAAGAGATTGGAAAATCAAGGTCATTGCAGTTATCTTTGATTTTAATATCTAAAGACATTACTTTTCTTCATTTGAGAGTAAAATCATTTTAAAGATTTGTATTTTCATCATTATAATACAGGCATCAAAACAAATACTCTCCATATAACTATCTACTTTAGCTCTCAAACTATTATTAATTATTATTACATCTATAGTATGTGCATGTATGAATGGATGTGTGTGTTGGTATATTTTTATGAGTCTGAATATAATACAAATTGCTGTAATTCTTTACCATTATCCACACATCATATGCATATATTATGTATATATCTATGATATATATTGTATATATTTATATATATATTCTTAAAGCATTCTTTTTTTGAACATTTGACCCATAAGATCAAATGACTCTTTCATATGCATTTTTGTTTGCTGAATATTTTACCTCCATGCATTGCCTATGGCTTTTTTATTTTAGCAATATTATTTTAGTTTTGTTAAAATATGATACCATTTTTATTTATATATGCCAAAATTCATAAATTCCCAAATATGACTTGGTAGTTTTTCAGGTTTATTTTTCTTTCTTTTAATATTATTTCATAAATGGTTTGTCACTAGAGTCATTAAGATTAATTTATCCTTTTTAATGTTACATAACTTTTCAGTGATTGGTCTCCTGGTTTCTTTTACTTCCTTTGCTTATTCTTGATCTTTTTATTTCTATTGCAAAGCTTTCTTACAAAGTTATTGCAAGATAGAAACCATGAACAGTTTATTACACAGAACATTGATAAATTTGAGACATATTTCATTAAACTAGCATTAGTATGTTAACAATATATCAGCCACACATTAATACAAATTGTCTAACATTGAAATATAAAGTTACACAACACATAGGTATACAAATTATTAAAGATTTTCTAAATTTATTAGCAAAACTTTTTTTCTTTTTTAAATTGTTTATTGGTACATTTTAGATATGCATAATTTATATATATATATAATGATCATATTCATCATATGGAAAGATGAATATGATACATGGTATATCTTGATTTTTCTTTTTTCTCATTCCCCTTCCCTCCTTTCAACCCCTTTCCCCTCCTTATTTAAAAAGTTTTTTTCCTGTGTTTTCCTCCTTTATTTCCTTCCTTCCTTTCCCCCTGCCTCCTCTCTAGTTCTCCTTCCCATTTGAACATTTTCTTTCTATTTAACGATATCTATTATACAATTTGGTTCTTAGACTTTTGGTTTCTCACATCAAGGAAACATTGTGCTATTTATATATTAGCCAGAGTAATTAGAAAGGAGAAAGAAATAGAAGGAACAAGGATAGAAAAGGAAGAAGTTGAATCATCATGATTTGCAGATAACATTATACTTTATATAGAAGACCCCAAAAACTCCATCAAAGTACTTCTACATTTGATAACCAAATTCAGTCAAGTAGCTGGATACAAAGTTAACACTCAAAAATCTATAGTGTTCCTATACACAAGTAATAAACACACTGAGAGAGAAATTATGGAAACAACACCTTTCATAATAGCATCAAAAAATGAAATACTTAGGAATCAATCTAACAAAGGAAGTAAATGATCTTTACAGAGAAAATGACAATACTCTGAAAAATGAATTCAAAGAGGATATCAGAAAATGGCAAGTTATCACTTGCTCTTTGGTAGGAAGAAGCATCGTAGCAAAAATGGCCATGTTCCCAAAATTGTTATACAGATTTAATGCGATTCCAATAGAAATGCCAATAGCATATCCTACAGAATTAGAGAAAATGATGTTAAAATTTATTTGTAACCAGAAAAGACCTAGAATAGCAAAAACAATTCTGTGTAATGAAGGCAATTCAGGAGCCATCACAATCTCTGACTTGAAATTATACTACAAAGTTACTGTGATAAAAAGAGTATGTTATTGGCACACACACAAAAATACCCTAAACAAATAAACAAAAAAATAGGCCAGAGAATCAGTGGAACAAAATAGAAGATGCAGAAACAATTCCAAACACATTCAGCCACTGGATCTTTGACAGAGGGGCCAAACACATGCACTGGAAGAGAAAGCCTCTTTAACAAATGGTGCTACTGGCTTTCCACGTGCCAAAGCCTAAAACTAGACTCATATTTTTTACCATGCACTAAAGTAAAATAGAAATGCATGAAAGATCTAAATATTAAAAGAGAAACCTAAATTTGCTGAAAGAGAGAATAGGTAGAACCTTGAAGTCACAGGTGTAGGCAAAGACTTTATGAACAAAATCCTGGTCACACAGTAACTTTCACAATGGATCAACAACTGGGGTTTCATGTTATTAAAAGTCTCCCTTTTTCAAATAAAAGAAATTTGAAAGAGAAGGGAAAAGTTACACTGCATGCACGTATTTCATGATTATGGGGAAAAATAGAAGATTCTCAGCAATTCAATGATAATCATTTTAGTTACCACAGGAAAGGATTTCTATGCTGTGATATATTTACTAACATGTTCTTCCCATCTTTTGTAAACAAAAGATAACATTTTATCCAAAAAAGTTCTAATGGTCTTTCATGTTGAATTGTGCCCCAAAAGATAAACTTTAAAGTTATCATAATCCAGGGACATTAAATTTGCGTGTTTTTGTTCAATGTGGATTTTGCAAGAACTTTCAAACAGATGTGCATTTTTAAAGTGGAGCGTCTCAAAGAGAAATGAAATCTATGGTAAGAAATTCAATAACAATCAAGATACTTTGTAAAATTCAACAAATCAATGTTAGCATCTACCAGGTACAGATTGGAACAAATATAGAGGTAAGAATACAAAATGAGCAAATCACTAATAGGTCCTAATATTGTAGGGGCACAATTACCATGCAAGTGCACATTTATAAGATAGCCAACTTGTAGGTATTTCTTGAGAGCAATGAGAGGTCTCTGACCAAGCTTCTGCTGAATTCAGCTGACCTTGACATTGTCCAAAGTCCAGCCACACACCTATTATAAGCACTGAGTCACAGTAGTTTTTTATAATTTACAGCACCCTGGGCTAGTCAAGGACACCTGTAACTATGTTCTTACCCTGAAAGGACCCCTCCCCTTGTTCCTGGAATATTTCTATATTATGATAAACAACTCATTTGTTTCAAATCTGTTCAAGACTTAGCCTGTCAATATATGACTCACTGCATGTATCCAATTATGTAACGTTTTGTGACTTGCGTTGTACTGCCCACTCATAAATTCTATATAAACTAAGCTTTGTGTAAACTCAGTGCTGTTGCCTTTGGAATTACCCACAAAAGTCCGCAGGCTTGAAGATTCAACAGTCAGTTGGTGGGCATAAAGATTAAACATGGCCTTCTTGTCTCATGAAGAGTCTTCCTTTCTGCTTGACTTGGGAATTTTCCTGCAACATTTCCAATGTGCAAAGTGAGATTTTCTGTGTTCGTTGTGCTGACATAGATAATGGAAAGGAGGGGAGATTTATTTTGACTTTTGGTTTCAGCATATTTGTGTTTCATGCTTCCACTGCTTTTAGGCCTGAAGTGAGTAGACACTTCACAGCAGCTGGGGCTGTGGAGCAGAGCTGTTCACTGCATGGCACACAAGAAGCAGAGGGAAAGGAAATTAGCAGGAGAAGAAGCCCCTGGGAAGCAGAAAGACTCCTCAAAAGCACCCAGCCAATGACTTACTTCCGCTGCAAGGCCAGGCCTCCTCATAGTCCATTCAGCTGGAAACCCAACACTGAATGAAATCTCATCTTCATATGATCCATTTTCTTTGAACTATTTCCATCCTTCCTCTCTGTTTCAGTGGACTGTGCTCTCCAACACTTCTGCCAAAGTGACATCTCTTGGCAGCTGAGTCCGCCATCTTCCCCAGTACTTGTCACATTTTTTTCTGGTCAATTTCTCCGGATCAATTATAGCTCCATAGTGGATCCACTTCCTGACTTACTGGGAACATTATTAGCTCTCTCTCTTGTAACTAGCAACCTTTTAACAATGGTTAAACCAGACTGTGTTTTTTCTTTCACTGGAGCATAAGGACTTGGAGAAAGTTTAGGGTGAAAATAAAACTCAGACTCTTCTTCCCTGAAGATAAAATCTTAAGTCAGTTGGGGTTTTGGCCTCATATTTTGCTATCCAAGCCCAACACTTTCACTTCATGCTAGTGACTTCCCTTGTGGCCCAGACAAAAATACCTGACATGCATGGCTTAGAGCAGGGCAGTTTTTTCTGAATTCACAGATTCAGAAGGCACAGGGCAGTCGAGTGACACCAAAGCAGAAGCTTCCTGGCAGAAGTTACAGTGGACCAGAGCTGCTCACATCACAGCCCCAGGAAGCAGAGAGAGGAGTGCAGAGCCGGGATGGCGATGCACCCTTCCAGTTCAGTGCCAAGGACCCATCTCTCGGCGCCAGGTCCCCATCCCCCAAAAGCAAGCCCAGCATAATCCCCAATCACCCAGTCCTTTTCCGGAAGTCTTATTTAGGACTACAATGAGGATTAGGGGGGACATTCTTTATATAAATCATGACACTTCCAGCATTTTATTTTTTATATTTTTTCAATCCGATTTTTTGAGTACATTTTAGATATACCTAATGATCACATTCATCATGGAGAATTTATACCTGTACATGATGTAATTTATTTTTATTTTCCCCTTCCCTTATCATCCCTTCAACTTCTTCTCCTCTTCCCATTTACAAAAGACATGTAGCACTTCAATCAATGACTTCATTTCATTTTTATTTGGTGACATAAGATAAATAAAATAGAAACCACTGTCTTTTCCTTTTACCCATAGCCTAAGTTCTTTGTTTTATCCTCATTATAGTGAAGTACAGGTTCCTAGTCAATTGAACTTCAAGCTTGTATCTCACAAATATAAACTTACTCCCATTTGACTTGTACAGATTTAGATCTTACAGTTATTCACTCTTTCATCACAGGTATCTGTGTCTCTCCTAGATTTTCCTCATCAACATATAACCATACTGTAGGAACCTCATGATTGAAAATAAAATAAAGTCAAGACCTGTTTATAATCCCACAACCATCAATCTATTGCCCTGTGTACAAGAGATCACAAACATGAATATGCACACGCACACACACACACATTTTCTAAATGTCTCTTTTTTCTCTCTTAAATTTTATATATGTAGTATCACATAAAAGGAGATATGTAAAGAAAATGAGATATGTAACCTAGACTTACTTTTATAAAATGGTTTTCTATATTTGTGGTTTGCTAGGAGAGGTCTAGATTCCTATGTCAAATCATCTTTTTAAACATTTGTTTATAAACGTTAAGAAAAATATCAAAATACAATTATTAAAGGCAAAATTTTTGACATTCCTTTTCCCTAATCTGAACTTCAACTGTTTTTTTCATGTCTGCAAATGGCTTCATCATCAGCCTGTTTATCTACCAGTAATTTTGAAGCAGACTTTAGTTTATGCATGTTCTAAAACTTAATTTTTATTTTCATTAATCACTCCTAACAGTATTTCCTCAGAGTAAGTACCAGATTTATCAAATTATCTTCCAGTATATTTCTGGTACCTTACTAATTTCACTGTTTCCTTATTTCTGTACCATAGTCTCTTCATAACTGTCTAGTATTTTGTATAGCTTTGAAGCACACCATTGTGCAATGCATATACTAACCAGTTTAATTTTCAAAAATACTTAACTTTTATTATTATTCCATTGCATAAAATCCTCCAAACTTTTCTACCATCATTTTGAACACTCCCTTTTAGTTCACATAGGTGTAGAGTTTCTTTTATTTCTCAAGTATGGACTGAAAGTATATCTTCTCACACTCCTGATTTCAGAGATTATATAATAATTCCTACCCTCCCATCGTTTTATTTATCATCATTTTTATTTAATACATAATAATAAAAGTCACTATCACAGAATCAACAATTCTTTTTAGTTTCTCATTTTTGGGTCCTTTTTACAATTTGTTTCATAACTTTAGAATTTTTATTTTTCCCAGAATGCCATATTTAATTTATTATATACTATAGCATTTGTTGAGGGAATAGATTATACAATTTACCGAAATTTGTATGTATCCATCGCCAAAATCCCTCCAGCAATCTCAGAAAATTGCTTCCTGCCTTAAGTGAGGCTTTAATTGATTCATCACAGGAAACTCGAAGAAGGGGCTTGTTCAGTGCTTGTTGCCTGTAATTATTTTTAGAGTATACATTATCTTATTTTGACATAAGCTGAATCAAAAGCAGCACTCGAAAGAAACGATGCTCTTGGATTCTTATGTGTCTTGAAAGAGTAAGATTTTGATTGATGAATTGGGACTGGAGCAGTTCAGGTGATAAGCCTGTAACAAAAAGCATTACAATAAGTGAGTCTATAATGAGAAAGGAAAGACTATAACACAACTAAGACGCATGAGAATCTCTGCTGGAGATTTCTGTGAAAGTTATAATCATGCGAAAGTGAAAAAGGGGTTGAAATATGTAGAAAATTCCACAAAATCCATAATTGAGCTTTAACTAAACAGTGTCATTTTGATAAACTGTCAAGTGATGTGAATCTGAGAATTAGATTTAAAAGCGTTTATTAGGTTAGAAATTATTTTCTGATATTTTCATTGAACCTAGGAAAAACATAACCAAACGACAGCACCTTCCCCTCAATAAAACAAGATAAAAAACAAAAACAACCTCAGTATGCTAGTTAATATTATTTATATTGATCACAGTAATGAGTTATCTCAAAAAGAAAAGAAAAAGAAAAAGGAAAGCAAAGGAAAGGAGCCAATCCAAGAGTATATATAAACACTACAGTTTGAGCCACTAAAATATGGAAAGGAGAGGAAGTTGTTTATGTTTTATTTCATGAAGGAAGTAAGGATGAGTTGTTCGTTATGATTAGTCTCATAGTATTGAAATCAAAGTGACTATTTTTGAATTTACCTTTTTTTTGCATGCTTCTGTGTGATGCAGGAGTTAATGCTGATCTCAGGTCTGATTAAATGCAGAACAAGATGTAGCTGGATTGAGACCAGGTTGTACTCCAGAGTTACCATGAAATGGACTCATGAATATTTTCTGAGGACCAAGAAGTACAGAATTTTTTAAGATCTCTTTTTCAAGAGGTCTTTCCTAGGGTTATCTGGCAAAATAGTGAAATCTTAACAAGAGATCTGAAGACTGTAATTGGATGCAGGGAAGAGGAGAAAATGCCCACTGAAAGGAATCTTAATTTTGGTAATGTTTGCTTTATCTTATTTTTCTTTTGGTGTCATAACCGTGATAAGTTACTTACCTAACATGGTTAGAGATATTTCTCCACAGTTTTCTTCTATATTCTTATACCGTTACATTTGTCATTTACATATATGCCTCAATTTGAATAAATTTTATAGGGTTCATAATAGGTCTCGTAATTATTTAAAAATAGTTACTGCATAAGTACCATTCACAAAAAGATTACTCTTTGTTTCCTGAATTGAAAAGATTATCTTTTATTGATAAATTATTGTCAAACACCTGTCAAAGTAAAACGGCCATTTATTGTCTGGCTATTTTTGTATTCTACTTTATTTTATCTCTTTAGGTATCAATTTCACATTATTTTTACTACTGTTTCTTTACAAATATTAAACTTGGTATAAGTGCTCTAGACAAATTCTCTTTCTTTACTCCCTTTCCAACGTCTTTTCTTCACTATAGCTTCTTTAATTAAAAAGATAAAAGAGGATAATGGGGTTTGAAATAAAGCACAAGACAGGGAAGAAGCTGGGGATACATAAGATGGAGAAACAAAAGGGGAGTACCCCATTGTAATCAGGTTTGATAGTGTGTTGAATCTACACCTTGATTTTGGCACAGTTGATATCTGAGAAAGATGAATTTTTTGATACAAGATCAAAGTGATATATATATATATATATATATGCAAAATTAAGTCTTCTTTCAGATTTCTCTACCTTGGAATACATGATATATACAATATTTTGAATGCAACTTTTGTATTTGGAGAGAATAATATCTTGCAGTTTTTGCTCATTAATCTGTTGAGTACATTTTTACTCTCTATATCACATTTTGAAGTTATTTTTAATGGCATTATTTAATTAAAGTCAATTCTTAGTTTATTGTAGATATTATTTAATTGATCCATTTTGTGTAAGTGGTAACACGTGTAATAATTTTATACAATTTCAAAAATAGAATTTCTAGGATTTTCCATATGGATGGTGTTATTTGAAAATAAACACAAACTTACTCATTATTTTCCAAACAATGGAACAGTTATTTTTCAGATCTCATTGAACTGGCTAGCTATTTCGGTATAAGTTGAAACAGAAATAGAGTATCTTTTCTTCATCTTTGTTCTTATGTGAAAAGTACCACTGTCTCAACATTAAATTTGAGTTCAACCGTAGAGTTTTGCAGGTGCTCTTATCAAGTTGAAAGACTATCTCTTTTATTTTTAGCCGGATGAGTGACAGTGGGAGGGTTGAATTGGTGTTCAGTTTCATCAAGTGCTTTTTCTATATCTATTGAAATAATCACATAATTTCATAGTCTGCTAATGTGATGAATTTTATTTTTGCAAAATAAATTTTTATTTCTGGGGTGATTCCAAATTATTTGAAAAGAAGTATCATCTGAATGCATTGTTGGATTGAATAAGGTAGTGTTTGCTATTGGAATATTTTAGAAACTGTAAATATTCTCAGTTAACTATCTTGAGCTATGTGAAATGTCTTGAGTGACATATTGTAGAATTTTTCCCTTGAAGATTCTATTCATTTCATCTATGGCTTATTATTCTTCATAATATTCTTTTATTATTCTTTTAATATTTTGCAGTGGTAGCATACAAATTAATTGTGGATTTATAAATCTTGTTGCAGATACAATATTTGTTAGAACACATACTAAGTAGACCTTACTATAAAAAGTAGATTTCAAAGGAAGGATGGAGGCATACTGGAAGTTAATATTGGGAATTGAAATTATGCTTGCCTGAAATGCAAAGCAGAGATAGAAATACATACAGTAGTAGTCCTTGAAAAGTGACTGGGATAAATTTAAGAGAATTTCTGTTTGAAAACTTTCTTTGAACCTAACTCTGCAGGTTACTCATTTTACACCTGATTATATAATTTGCTTTTGAAAAAGTAAAACAGAAAAAAATACAAGGAACTTGTCTGAGTAAAACTATGTTACCTTCTCATCTGAGTTAATCCATTGTGACTATAAGTCAACTAATATTTCAGAGGTGATGAAATAAGTAGCTGGTCTCTGCAATGTGACATTTTCTGTTATATCATGTTATGTTAGCTATTGACTCAAAAAGACATTGAAAACTTTACTGTTGAGGGATTTTTTTCTCCAGATTTTTTGGATCGGTGATTTAGGCCCATGACCTCATCTCTAAGTTGACATTGGTCACTTTTGGGCAATGTGTCCAAACCTGTTATAGCCATGTGGTCTAAAAGCTTTGAAATTCTGCAAATTTCTTGATGTGAAAAATAATCTATGTATGCCTGTACATTTTTATGCTTCTTAAACCAGAACCTGAACTTTCTAGGGCTAGTCCTGTAGTATTATATCTGCTTCTATTTCAGATACCTTTTTATGTCTCATATGTAAGAATTTAAATAATATTTTGGTAATGTTGCATTGTATTACTCAAAGCATAAATAAATTAAAGAGCAAAATAAAAGATAAATAATAGGAAACATGGAGATTGGTCTTTTGCAAATTGGAAGGGAACCAAGAGATGAAAGGAGGTGGAGGAGGGCCAGAGAAAGAAGGCATAAAATAAATCTAGACATGTTGCATGAATATAACAATTCCCCACAATTCATGTAATCATTATGTGCAGCAAACATGTGCTAATGAAAATAAAAATCAACAAAAACTACATAACCAAGATATATTTGTATCATTCTAAATCAAAATATATAAGATGCAGAGTGAATTTCCAAAATGTTCTCTGTCCTAGTTTAAAGATTTTTTTCCAACATAATCTCTTCCATAAAATTTCCCACATTAAGAAAACTTTGATATTATCTCTACATTAATGTTAGATAACTATTATTAAAATAAGAAGCATGGTGCTTGTGCATCACCAACAGGGCTTAATAATACTTCAGTGATGAATGTTAAAATTTATTTTACTGCTTGACTAAAATTAGCATTTAAGAGTGCAATGTGATATTAAGGAAGAAACAAATATAGTACATCTTGCTGCTTTTATTGTTTATTTTTACCTTAGTTAACTTTTCTTTCCAACATTAACCAATTCTTCAGTGTGATATTTTCAAATATCCAGTTTTTTAAAATGAGCACTATGTTCACAACCCTAATATTTATTTTATTGATCATATATATATATATATATATATATATATATATAATAGAAATAGGTAGGAATGCCCATGATTAAAAATAGGTAATGGCTATAGTCCCAACATGTGACCATTCTTGAATGGTATAAAATCAATTATAGCTAACAGTGCTTACCAATAGTCTAGAGACGGTGTGTGTGTGTGTGTGTGTGTGTTGCAATGCTGAAAGTCAAACCCAGGGCACCTGCTAGGCAAGAGATCTCCCCTAGCACTAATCTATACTTTCAGCCTCAATTTTGCTTTATTCTTGAGAAAAAGTATATTAATCTTGAATTAAAATACACAGGTTTTATATGATATTTAAGTCTATTCAGGACACTATAACCAAATGCCTGAGAAGAAATGAGAGTGCTGCTTAAAATATTTGGGTTATTTTTGGAAAAATACACTGTATGACACATTAGAAGACAACTGTCTTGGATAGCTGTTATGGCACTGTGGCTCATGACTGCATTATTCACGTCAAATGACATCTTACTGCATATCTTAGACCTCGAGTGCAGATCTATAGTTTCACTCTTTACGGTGTAAATGGCAGTTAGTCCTCAACTAGTATACTTGATTGTTGAATTGTGAATGTCCAGTGCTAGGTAAAATGTGCTAATAAACTTAATAGTTGAACTTTGATGTTAAAGAAAAGCTTTCCACAATAAAAGAACAGAAATCAGTGCGCCTTTATTTTTTTATCTTTATTTATAGTTTTAAAAATCATTTTTGTTCACTTTTAAGTTAAAATTAATACAGGTTCTATAGCCCATAAGACATCTTCTAAAATATTTTAATCTTTACTTGTTCTTTATTTCAATTTTAGTAAGAACTCATAAACCATGTAGTAGTAGCAATAGTTTCAGCACTGCTGTTCCATTATTCTGACAAATCAGATTTAGGATTAAGTAACCCAATAATTGTTTACTTGCCTGTTCAGTCTATGACAGTCATTTAATCCTTCATTCATTTGATCACCTATCCATTTATTCACCAAAAACTTACATTTGCTGATGTATTCTTTGTTCTGAGACTTTATATTAAAACTAAAATTTAACAAAGTGATTTAAATATTCCTTTTGTTTTCTCCTCATTCTTGCTTTCCTAGCAAAAGGTTAGCATAGTTTAGCAGAAATAAGTCCAAAATGCTGTTTAATGCATCAGAAAGACAGAGAATAATGATTCAAAAAGAGGACATATGATAGATATTTATGTTAAAATGTCAGTTTTCGAGACTGAGGACTGACCTTAAATTTCTGAGATTCTAATTGAGAAAATGCTGATATTCCTTAGCTTTGTACCATCCAGCTCTGAGATGGACTAGAGGAGGAGCCTTTGGCTTTATCTTAATCCAACGCATTATTCACACAGACCTTTAAAAGCAATATGTAATATTTGTCGATAATTCACTATACCAGGCATTTTGCATAGCTTTTTAAAACAAGTCTTGAATTTTTTTGTGCTGAGAACTACTTGAAATCACTATTTTGCAAATGAGCCATGCAAAATTCACAAATGGTTAAGACGTCTTCTCCCAAACACACAGGATGTGCTTAGAGTGGGATTCGTGTCCTTTCACAATGGAGTACAAACTCTCACCAGTTTTTCACATTATGTCCTTCATTCATGTATGGTTTTCAGAAGCCCCAAAGCTTTGTCTTTGGCGGTGACTTTTTGCTGCTCTTCCTCATAAACTTGACCTTTCTTCCTAGGCTTAGTCTTTAGGCTCACACTTTCTTGTGAGCTTTCACAACTTCAACAATCAATGCTCTCCCTTTCCTCTCAGGATCCTCAGCCTAACCACAAGAGTAGCAACTAAAGCAATGCAGTGTTTCCTCCCTAAACACAGAGGGAACAATACCTTTCAAAATAGAATAATAAAATTCTTTGTAAATGTTGATTCTGCAGGAAATATCAAAAAACCTTTTCATAATTATTCTAGGAAAGAAAGGTTTGGTCTGAATAGAGTAAGAATTATACACATCATAGATCCATTTCCAGAAACAGTAAGGCAGATGGTTCAAACAAGTAATAATTTTTGTTAAGGCCTTATTATTTTCTTGAAGAGTCTGTAAAATAATAGATTCTCTTCTTTCCATCTATTTAGGGTTATTCTAAAACAACATTATTCTAGAGAAATGGCCCCAAGATACCAAGAAGCTTCTGAAAAGAGATGGGTGGAGGATGCACACAGCACAATGCATTGGAGGACCTAAGGAAAGAAGTGTTTTCCTGGGCAGCAACAACAGCCATGGATTATTGCAGACTGATCAGGCCTGCGACCTCCCAAATGAGTGGACGTGAAGGCTTAATAAAAGAGAAAAATGGTATGATTTTAGGGTTCCAGGAGGATCAAAACCCTCCATCAGAATTTCAGATTTTCTGGGAACTGAGACAAAGAACTTCTCTGGGCTCCCAATATTTATTTGGTCTTCAAGCAAAGGAAGGGATTATAGTGGATGGCATGGGAACCGAGCAGGACCATGAGAGTCAGTTCAAAGACTTCTCTAAGTAGGAAATTATGCTCCTTAGGAGAACTGTCTTATCTCCAAGTTGACAGTCACCACAGGAATGAGACTCTTGCAGCTACAGTCTTGATTTAGTTAACTGGGATTGGAGCCAGGAGTCCTCAGCTGTGTCCTTATCTTCTTCTTTGAGATGTCACAGTCTCATGGGTCACTGCAGGTCTCAGCTGGGACCAGTGATTCAAAGAACTTCGTTTACTATGAATTCGCTGCTCATCTCCAGGCAAGGGGCCTGGGCCTTGGACAGACTCAAAAGTAAATACAGAAAGTCAGTGGATTAATTTTAAATCTGGCTCAGGGCTGCTTTGTAGTAGTCTCCATCAATGGATTTTTGCAATTCGTGTCAGATGGGGTGTGTGACAATCTGTCAGGACAATAGTACCCTCTTCCAACTGGAGTGTAACTGGCTCAATGCAAGCGTCAGGCACATTCCTGATGCCAGGATTTTGATGCACTGCTCCATATACCACTCTACTCCTTTCACCTGAGTAAAGCTGGGAAATCATAGAGAAAAACCCATTAGAGTCATTCAGGGAAAATAGAATTGGTGGAGATTTAATATGACTTCAGACAAGTCAATCTGAATCTGTAGACAGGTTCACCCATGTGGAGCTTGCCACAAATCTCCATGCTATTCCTTTCCATTTCCTTATGAGGTCAAAATTTGTATATGTAGTCTTAGAATAATTATTAATAATTTTCTTAAGTAAACATAAAATCAAGAATACAATTAACACTAGACAAAATCACTTTTGCTCTTCTTTGATGTTTCTCTGGAAGATGTTTTCATTATTAGTTTGGAAAGTATGCTACTTACTGAGACTGCAGACTATTTTACCAACTACTTTAGTTATCTGTCACCTTACAGAATAGAGTGAGGAATGCATATTCAAAAATGAACTATTTCAATGTATTGTTAAGATAATATCTCATGGTTTCGACTACTATCTTGGTCTAGAATTCAGATGTAAAATTAATAGAGCAAAATAAATGTCTCCAAGTTGATGTTTAGGTCATTGGACAGTTCTATTAGCGCAGCCTCCCTTGTATTAGGAAGGAATCTGATAATCATAAACCATGAAACTGCCCCCCATTCTGAAGAAATGTTGTGCAGGTGTGTGCTTTTCTCCCTTCGAGTCTGTGTGGTCAGTAGCATCGCACGCCTATCACTGAGCACCTGTAAAGTTCAGTAAGGATGCAGTTTCCCCATAGCTGTGATCTGTTTGTGCAGGCTGAGCATTCATCAGTTGTAGAAGAAACTCACTGATCTCACTCCAGTCTCTATATGAGGATGTGTTTCCACTCTTGAACATCCAGTTGCTGTCCTTGTTTGTCCTTCAGTCTGTACTGTGCTGGTAACTAGCTTGTGATGAACAATTCTATTTTCCTTGTTCTAGCATTCAGTTACTCTGACTGCCCTAAAGTGTGTCAGGAGTTATTTTTTTCAATAGATAGAGACTTCTTTTCTGTGTGTTGTGATGGTCCTTCTTTGCACTCTGGAAAATTGTCTGAGCATTTCCTGCCGAGTTACCAGAGGCGCCATTTCTCATTATTATTTTCATGTATACTTTTTAGCTCCACCCAGTCTGCATGATCTGAGCCTGAGTTATCAAGAAGGCTTGCACGCAGCCTGTATTTTCTGCCAAATCTTCTTGTAATATTAGGACTGATCGATATTGGGAGTGCACAGAGTCTTCTAATCATGGACTGGGGACATATTTCCAAGTATGTCATACACTGCCTCCAAGCTCCAGTACTCCCACTATACAGTCTCTTAGTTATTGGTGTTGAAAGGTGTTCAAAGTACAGAGGTCCATCAAGTTTTCCACCTCATGTAGGTCCTTGGTATCCTACATTTTAAAATGTGGTGAAGTATTCAAAAATTCTTCAGCTTTTTTTGCTATCACAATTAAACCTAAGTGTTGACCTTCCATATGGGTCTCTCTAAATATTCCAGGGAAGCCCTGTGCTCCAAAACAGGCATTGTATTGACAGTTGATGAATATTAAGTTATATTTTCTTCAAGACTATTTCAAAGGTTTTGTATTTCTTATAATTAGTATTTACTCACACTATTTAAGTGCCAAGACTATTCATACACTACTCTTCATTTACCTATGTACACTATCTCCACTGAACAACTAGGATTCTTAGTAATTGTAATGACACTGTCAACAGGCATTCTCCCTATTCTATTGTCGTCAGCAATGAGGATATCATAGGAAAGATGTGTGATACATCTCCGCAGTACCTCTGTGGGTGATTGTGTTTTAGGCATATGGCTGGGTCCTCATTTACCGAGTCTTTGTTTCCATTAAAAGTGAAACTTGAAGCACTGACTGCTTGAAAATAATTTATTTGGAAGTTATCCCATATGCCCAAATGAGATATGAGGGCAATAACACAAAGAAGCAGGGAAAGTCAATAGAAAGTTGAATTATTAAATGGGACCCTGCGACTTACTTAGCACTGGATAGTTTTAGGAGCCTTAGACAATGGCGGTCAGAATTGTCCCACTGGAAAACAAAAATGGGAAGTGTTCACCTTTTGATCTTATACAGAATTTGTTAAGGGTAGTTTTTATTTATTTATTTATTTTCACAAGAAGCATTAATTCCCTGACTTTTGAATTGCTCATGACTGAGAAAGAAATGTTTGTTCAGACATATTGTGGGTCCGATGCTGTCACCAAGAGCTAGGGATTTCAGGCTGCAGTGATGTGAACAGAGTCCAAGTCAGCAAAGGAATGACTGGGGCACAGGGAATGCCTGCAGCATCTGAGACATGTGGAAAGTGACTGGGAATGTCAGCTGACTCCCTTGATTCACTTGGTTTCCTACTTGGCGGACATAAGAGAAATGCCAATAACAGCTACTTCTCTCTTTTAAATTTTGTTTTTTCCCTCTTTCTTTCCTGTGGTTAAAACTTGCATTGCTTTCCTTTTTACTATTTTTGTTTAAATGAAAATAGTAATATTTGTCATGAAATATGTTGATGAGTGCGAGGATCCAGTTATGTGACAAAATGTAAAAAATGAGTCAAAGTAAAATGTTCACGCATGAAATAGGATAAATACATTCAAATCTCTGAAGCTAGAAAGTCCTAGCTCGATATTTTCCTTGTACTCTATGCAGCATTTGCACGTTTGTTTCAGGATATTTGATACACGTAGGTTCCAAATGAGCTCAGACTGCCCTTCTCCTTCCTTTCTTGAATTGCTGTGGAGACTCAATAGTTCTTTCTTCTAACCAACTGTAGAGATGGCTATATTCAGGCCATTATGGTACACATTATCCATCGGCCAGCAGTCCTCTTTCTGTCTTCAGCACAACTCCTTCCACTGGGGAAAGTCTTAATACTTTAATTTCATACAGACAGTGGGTATAGAGACGAGATAAGCAACATATGAAGAGCCAAACTATACGTTAGCTACATAGCCTGGAGGAAGAACATCATTTTTATTAATATTCAAGGAAGCTAAATATATAAAAATTACTAAAGACTAATTTACAGCAACTGTGAAATGAACTGCAAATGCACAGAGAAGGCAACCTTATTTGAGTAATTCTGTGATTTAGTTTCCTTGTTTACATGTGGGAAGATGAAAAATGAGATAAAGTCAGTCAGTGGAGATGATCTCTGAAATGAAACTCGCATCTAGTATTCTTTAATGATAAGCAAATCCTGAGCACTTTTTGATGTTGGCCTTGATTAATAAACTAGTCATTTCATACTGTGCTGTGAAGGTATGGTAAATGCTCTTTTTGACAGAAATGCAAGAAACTCACTTTAATTATTTCAAGCAAGGGATAGGTGATGAAGGGAATTTGCTGTCAGCATATTATTTTATCCACACAAAACACACTGATGGGAAGCAGAATTCAGCTTCACCAAGGACAGGAATGAAGACTGTAAATCAGACTATGAGGCTGCTTTCTCCTTGTTCCAAATTCCATGATATCTTTGCTCATGGCTTCTGCAGACTTGTGCTTCGCTCTCCTCCAACACACCCAGGCACAGAGTGCATTTCAGACTCCAACACGCCTATCACCAGTAGCCCATTTCTGCCCGCCTTTGTCACTCTTAAGTAAATAGAGACAAACTGGAGCGATTGTTTTAACTTCGAATTCATAGAACTAAGTTCAGGAACGGCTTAACCAGGTGTCTAGACAATTCACCTGAGACGGGGGGTGAGTGTCACCGTCCAGGCTGACTGCCAAGGTTTGTATCAGTTCAGAGTGAAGAGATTTTTGGTAAAAGTGTGGGGCTGGGAAGGCATTTTAAAACAAGTCTACTACACAGAAAGATGATGAGATCGTTTCAAAAGTTAAATGGGATTATCGTTAAAATTCATAGAGTATTTTCCAAATAGTCGACATAAACTTTTCTATGTTAGATAAATCCTCGATATGATATATGATACTGTTTTTGTTTATGGAAGTAATAATTAAATACTTTTAATGGCATTTTCTCTACATAAACCATGAATTATGTGACCATATTTTTTCTATTCATCTACAGAAGAAATAACTCATATAAAATCATTCCAAGTACTTATAGACATGTGCACTAGACGGTTTTAAAACCTCAATATCCCTAACTAATTAAATGTCTCTTTGATATAGCCAACAGCAGGGGCTCTCATGATGGTGCTAACGACCTGTGAAATGTAAGCAGCTTCTGAGATCTAGGACACAAAATGAGAGATAAAGTCATAAAGACAAGACTCTGGTCTTCTTTTTACATTTAGGGTTTACTGCAGCAAAATTGATATATTGGAGTTATAAAGTAAATTTCTGTGTTGAAACTTTAAGCTCACAGTGAAATGAAATTTAAGCAAGTAAATCATGAATTTACTGAAACAAGGGAGGAGAGTGAAAAGACTAATACATGCTATTAAAACAAAAAATGGGAAAAGCAAGTAATTTCCAAGAAAAGTTAGAAGTGTCATACCTAATTCACTATTAAAATGTTCCATATGTGTGTGTACGTATGTGTGTATAAATTATTCAGATAGTTGTAGGAAATATTACCATTGAAATTTTGTGCATATGTGCACATAGTAATATAATATGTGCACTATATTAGATTGAGTATAAGATCTAATGAAATACAGATTGCAGATTAAAGTTAAGCAATTTTCTCCCTTCCTCTTCCAACCTGAAAACTATTGGCTATAAATCTTTCTTCTTCAGCAAATGGAAAAATCAGTTAATTCACCACCCATGTATCAATTAAATAAATCAAAAGTAACCAAGGAAAGCAGCTTTCGGAATTTAGAGAATGTTTGAGAGAGAAAATAATAATAAAGAGAATTGTTTTCAGAATAAGAGATGTTCTTAACAGTTTTTTACTTTTTTGAGATTAAGAGATCGCACATAAAATGCCCTCATATCATAGCTTCTCACTTCTTGTTGCAGTGCAAAATATCACACTGGTCTTGGCCTTCTCTCTGAAGAAAGATCAGCTGGTGATCAGTATGTACACTGGAAGCACTGGCTCACAACTGTGCTTTGCTTCAGGTAAGTGGAATTGAGTATAAAATGAAACATTTGCCACTCGTTAATTTAAATTCTCAAGATAATGACAATTAAGGCATATGTCCCCACCTGATAAAATGAAATGTCGTCAAAACTTAAACATCTTATGAAGAGACAATCAAATGGAACATAGTGATGTTACAAGTAATCCCTACAACCTATGATGGTTTATACTTTGGAAAATCATCAAATCAATAGAGGACAAACTTGTTTGATACAATTTTAGATTCCATAGGTATTCTGATAGCTGTTTTTCTGCTTTGACTATGAAGAACACTGCATCTTCTATAATCCAACTGGGGCTGTAATTTAGAGAGTAGCCATAGAGCCACAGAGATCCTGATGGTTGACAAGAGGGAAATAAATATCTCAACATCTAGTTGAATGTTGAATAACCTGCAGAAACATCTGAGCTTCTGTCATGCACCATTTGGCTATTGAATGGAGAAAACATGAAATTCTTAGGAAAATTCCATGACCTCTGATGATATTGGAAAGTGAGTCACAGAAGCTGACAATGAGTAGATGGAACCTGAAAAAGAAGGCAGCCCTGTGTAGCCCAACTGGCAAGGCAATGGCAACTCTGCATCCAGCTGCTTTCTGAGATTGTGGGACAGGACTGTGTGGGCTCCCCTGCTTCAATTCTAGGCCACATAAGACACCGGGCTCCAGATATTGCCCATGAGAGCAGCTGCTGTTTTCTTGACAAGAAGATATCAGCAGGGATGAAGGATCTTCACTCCTGAAAGGGGAAGGAGTGTCACAAGAAGCAAGCTAGAGACTATGTGGACTGTGCTGGAAAGTGGTTAGAAAGTCTGGCGCACTTTCCAGGAATAAAATACTCTCTCAGGGAGCAACTAACAGAAATATGCTTCTCGAAAGAACCAGCATTTGAAAAGCATATTTGATTTGATCAGAAGGTAAATATAAAACCATTTCATTCTGACATACTTTTGAAATTTTTGTAAATGGGAAATAAGGATAATGTCATGCATCTGTACCACCTTTCACTAACCAACATGTTTGTGAGTTCCATCCATGCTGGTAGTGTAGAACAGGGCTACTCATTTTCAATGCTGAACAGAATCCACTGAATGATGATTCTAATTACCCATGCTAACCCTGAAAAATGTATGGGTTACATCACTTTTGGGGCTACAGTAAATAATGATTTTATATATATTGTTGTGTACACCTTTTTGTGAATACACACACACATTTTTCTTATTTATATGCTTCCTAGTTGAATTTCTTGGCCATGAGATTAGCGTTTTTAGCTTTGAATAGCATTGGGAAATATTTTCCAACTCAATTTACCTCTCTAAAATAGTGCGCAAAAAGTTCAGTCCCTCTCTTACTGACACCTTTCTATTTGAGTGATTTTTTTTCTGTGAACAATATTATCACATCTACTCTTGAAATTTCTTGATGAACGAAAGACAGATAACGATGACCATGATGATGATGCAGATGATGGTGATAGAAAGATAGATATGTGTGTGAGAGGGATGTTTGGTAACTATTCACTTTATTTATTGCTTCCCATGAACTTTATCTATTATGTGTATTGCAATTATCTTCTTCAGCTCAGAGGTCTGTTTATCATTCCAGTGTTGTTTTACAAACATTTTATTAATGTTGATGTAGTGCTTAATCAGAGGTACCTATGGCATTAATAGAGTGTTTGACTTTTTCAAGTGATGAGGATAGTTTCTCATTCCGTATTTTATGCCAAATTAATTAGTAGTTATTATATTGTCTTAATTTTCTATATGAATATTCAATTGAATTTGCTGTTATTAATGAGATATTTTCCCTGAATGCACAGCAATGCAAACTTTGTCATAAATCAAAGAACTATGTGCATATGGGCCTCTTTATCCTATCACTATTTAGTTTTCATTATTGAATCTTTGTGTTCTTGACTGAAATATCTTTATAAAGTGTCATTGTTCTTGGTTTCATTTCTCTGAGAAATTTGAGGTCAAGTAGAATTATTATTAGAAGTTATTTTTCCTTTTGGCGAACTTTTTCTTTCTTTTTTTTTTTTTGGTCTTCTTCTTTGATTTTCAGCAATATTCCATAATGTGTTGTGATGTACAATCCTTTCTACTTATCTGGCTGAAGGTTCATAATTCTTTTTGGCTCTCTAAATTTTTAATCGCTTGCCTTCCCAGTCTCTGACTTTCTGCATGCTGTTTGTACCACAAATTCCTTCTCTCCCCACTCCTTCGTTCACTCAGGTTTCAGCCTTTTATTCACAGGCTTTGATTTAAATGTTTCCTCATGATCTATTTTCTATTCCATGAAATATCTCTTCTTCCCTGTCATTTGGTTAATACTTTGTATTATATTCATAATTTAAGCTATTGTGTTTGCTAGAAATAAATTTCCAATTAATTATTTTCATAGTTTACTGCACTTTGGAAAATTACTCTAATCCACTTTCATAGACACTTTTAACTGGAAGACACATTTGAGAATTATATAACTAGACAATTTATATTTTTGTTATCTATTTTTCTTTTTGGAGGTATTTTCTTAATATGTCATTATTTTTTTCACGGAATATGACTCTGTGAATGAAAACTTTTGAAGCTTCAGATAATGTTCTGTTTCTTCACAGGGGAGTACTTTGTCTTATTCTAATCACAGGAAGCTGACTAGTGGTTGAATTGTATTTCATTTTCTTTGATTGGCCTATCTATTGTTACTTTCCTTTATTAGAGCCATCACTGATAGTAGGGGTTGCGTGTTACTGTGTAACATTCTTGGCAGATCCTGAAATTCGATTTGGTCTCCTTAGTGCTTTCAGACTGTGGAATACTCCACAGACTGATCCTGGATAAACGCCTCATCTTTTCTTAAAGCACATGTTATCAAACTGGTAACAGTGTTGATTTCCTTTCAGGACTTCCATGGTATTGCACTAAAATTCAAAAGCATAAAACTTTTCTGAAATAGTTCCACTTCATCAAAAAACCCAATATTTCAAAATAAGAAGTAATCTATCAGAGTAGTTAAAAGTCTACTTTATACATTGGAGTTAACCAGTTATGGTCTACAAAGAAGTGTGAATGCTGCCTCTCTTATTTACTAGATGAATGGCATTTACAAACATTGACAGATCTGTGGCACTCAGTTTCTTGTCTGTAAAGATACTCATACCAGTTGTTTGGAATTTTAATTAGTCTTCATTTGAAAACATTATTGGAGTGCATAGGCTGTCTTATTTTTTTTTTTTTTGTAGCAGGAATTGAACTCCAGCCCTTGCATTTTCCAGGCAAGTGCTGTGCTACTGAGCTATATCCCCAGCCCTATGCTGTGTTTCATATTCTGCTTTACTTCTTGGAAATAATACAGCAGTGAACAATATAGTAAATAAAGCTTATCCCCAATGGCTTTTGTATTTTAATTGAAATAAAAGAGACAAAACTACCAATAGACAAGTCTTTCATATTTCATGGTTGTAGGTGGTTTGAAAAAAAAAATAAGGTGAATGACAGATACCCTGTTCTCAGTCAAACCTTTCATTTCTTAATTGGCCCCAGAATAAAATGACCACAGCAACAGTGATAGAAGTAACACACAGGCTCAGGGCACTGATTTCTACTAACCAGTGAGGAACCAGTTATGGCCACTGCTGAGCACCAGCGTGCCAGATACTTAGCCAACACATCACAGTTCCTACACGTTGGAAGCTAGCGGAACTGTGTAAGAGGCGATTGTTCTTGCTCATTAGAGTAGACACTTATTTTAAATATGTTTGACAATTTCAGACTCACTCCTCTGCCTGCCATGCTTCTGCCAATATAACCACGACTTTACAAATGCCATGCTCATTATCTTGGCACTGCACACAGCATCACACTGACCAAGGAAAGTATTCCCCAATAAACACATTTGGCTAGGAGCCCAATCTCTGGGATTTATTGGATGTACACATTACTATGAAAGTGGGCTTGGCGAAGCAGTGTAATGGTCTTTTGAATTCTTACACATTTATCTATATGGCAAATCTTGACAGGACTGGAACACTATTTTGTGAGGTGTATGATGAGCTCTGAATCAGCAGTCTGTATAAGGTTATGTTTCTCTGAAAGCAAAGATGCATGGATATGCAATCCAAGGAATGGAAATGAGAAGCAGTAGTTTCTCTCTTATCCTCAGGGGATGTGCTACAAGACCTTAGTGGATGCCTGAACTATAGATCTAACTGAATCCTACTTACACCATTTTTATACTTACATTTTCTATCACAAGGTTTAATTTATGAGTTAAGCACAGGATGAAACTAAGAATAAGAACTAATAATAAAAAGAGCATTTATAAGAATATACCATAATATAATTACATTAATGTGGTCCTTCTCTCTCAGAATATCTCACTGTGCTGTACTCACCCCTTTTCTTGTGTCGATGTGAGATAACACACTACTTACTGATGTGCTGAGATGAAGTGAGGCGGTGTTAGGCTACTCCTACCAAGGTTACTTTGACCCAGATCTTGCTGTTCCTCCACAGTCCATGATGGATCTGGAAACCAAGACAGCTAGAGGTTTATGAGTTTTCATGCCACATTATATTAGGAAATATGCAAGCTGGCCTGTACTCATTGAGAAGCATTTCACATATTCTTGATTATAAATTGCATTTACTTTTAGTCTCCTAAAAATCCTTATCCACTACATTTTAGAAAATCAGCTGTTATCTCATGAATTCACAAAATCTAGCTGCTTTCTTCATCTTTTCCATCACTTCACTGGGGAAGGTAGATGTTACTTCAATGTTTCAGAGACAAGCACAAACAAGTGACTAATTGACTAACGGGCAGGTAGCATATACAGTGTGGATATGCTGGTCCTTGCAGTGAGTCACATCCCAGTGGGACGGAGCATCACAGCGCATGAATCCATCCTGCTACTTGCAATTGGTTGGAATTAAGTACCTTTAAATTGCTTCTTCTAAAATTTTTCATTTAGGATTTTTAGATCCCATTTGACCATGAGAAAATGAAACAATGGGAAGTGAAACCATGGGTAAGTGGAAGCTACTCAACTCTTTCCCTATTATCCAAAGTAATCTGTTAGGGAAAAACAAAATAAAACACAACAAGCAAACAAACAAAAACACAAATTTCCTGTCCCTGTGGTTTTAGGTTCTAAGTGTCTATCAGTCTGTAAATCAAAAAGAATAACTACTTACATTAGTGACAAAATAGTGATTCTATTTCTGGAAATTAAGGCTTCCAACCATCACATTTAGGTCCTCATGCTAATGAATCAGCTAGCAGAGCATGGTGTCGCAGTCCTGGCTGGGTAACTGTTCCTGATCATCAGGGCTTCTTAAATTGTTTATGGTCAGTGGAGTTCAGAATATGACTACTATACAAGTGATCCTGGAGAGTTTCTCTTCTTACCTCCAAATCTGTGATTAAAATCATTGGGGAAAAAAATGTCATGCTAGGGAAACATGATTTTACTGATTTTGTTGGAAATTGATGTGTTTATAGAGGGACGTGACTACAAGTGATAAATGTAGGAGATTGACTTTGCAATGTGTCATCTTTAATGCAATGAATTGTTTTTATTGGAATCTCTTCAATTATATGTTTATGATTAGGGTAGGGTGTAAGGGACATTTCCGAAATGATATGGAGGATGAAACTTAAGCGGCAACCCATGGATCTGTGTGGGTAGAATGCAGTAGGTAACAAGACCACTGGGCACTTCTGTTGCTGATGTATGTTGCTTTCTGCTTCTTGAGATCAAATAGCTAGAGCAGCAAGTCCGTGGCAGCTGACCTATCTACCTCTGGATGTTCCTTCAGCTTCTTTGGGTCCTGAGCATGAATCTGCCTGCTGAGTACTTGTGCATTCGGCACACATCTTAGGCAGAAAACTCACCCAATTATGGTCAGAGAAGAAAACTGAAATGGCTTGTAGTTGCTATGGTGGATTCTAAGTTGTTGATTTAGCATGTTTCCTTTTTCATTCTACCCATTTTTCCTTCCCACAGTCTTCCTTCCAGCCTTGGAATTCTAGCATACTCTAAAAAACTAAAGCCATACAGGTACCAGTGATCATTTTGTGTGGCTAACTGAACTCTGAGAGATAAAAGGGAAATGGTTGATTTCATTGTGGAAAGAAACTAAATGATAAGATGGATGAGTTATGTGATGATAAGCTTTTCTTTGATATTCTTATTAGGTGTTCAATTAGATAAAATGAAATTAAATAAGTATTAATGATAAAACCAATTAAATCAGAAATGGTACAATTATTCAAGCACTAATCCATTATTCATGGGTTTTGTATTTCTAAATTTTCTTTGATTATTTAAATTTTTAATAACTCCAATCAATATATCTGGTAGTTTCATGGTCATTTATAAACAGATAGTAGAGAAAAATTTCGAGTCATCTAACATCTTCTTAGCTGAGACTGAATAAGTTTATACTCTTCTTCTTGGGGTAGCCTCATATTATAAGACAATGTCCCTTTCTTAGTCAAGTTATTGCCATTTTCCAGGGTTTTTTTTGTCTGTGATATCAGTGTATAAAATGCCCTTCTATCAGAGTGTTAAATGCTATCCGGTTGTCTTAGTCCTAAAACTGATACGTGCCTTATTGAGAAAGTACAAATTTAAGTAAGTTTAATTTAAACAACAGCTATTATACTGTTGGACATGAGTTCAGTGGTAACAGTTCGATGATGCATGTGTCAAGGAAGGAGAAGTTCACTAGTTCGAACTTGTTTCTGAAATAATAAAGTAGTATCTACAGTTGCCAGTGAAGTGATGGGAAAGATGAAGAAAGCAGGTATATTTTGTGAATTCATGAGATAACAGCCTGTTTTTAGAATGTAGTGGGTAAGATTTTTAGGAGACAGAAACTGAATGCAGATTAGAGT
>RJWT010007108.1:0-28083 GCA_004365215.1 Cuniculus paca | reverse complement strand
GGCTCTGGGTTCGATCCCCAGCACCACAAAAACAAACAAACAATGAAAGAAAGAACTTTAAAGACAGAAAAAACAAAAATCAAGTTTCTATTCTTAAATTAACTATTTGTGAAAGTCCCGTATAAGAACACTGAGGAACTACTCCCTTTAGAGGCCACTGTGCTCAGGTCCACCAAGCAGCAGGTACCAACTGTAGGGGACCCTGCCCTCAGGACAGAGCAGGACAGCAGGTGCACAACAGCTGGAAGGCACTGTGGGTGTCGCAATGGGTGCCAAGTGGGAAACTGGAGGCACTAAACGAGGGAGCCAGCATTTAGAAAGAAGCCCCCAAGGTCCCCAGCCACCCTACATCAGTTCTCTTGGAAAGCCCTCTCCCATATCTGGCCAAGTGCACAGAACTGGGCTCAACTTTCTCTCCTCTTCAGGCCCCTCCAGCCCACTCCAAATCCCTCATACCCCCAAAGGAGCACAGTTTTTTCTCTACCTAGGCAAGTGCTCTACCACTGAGCTACATGCTTAGCCCAAACTTGATTCTTTTCCATACTGTGAAAGGTAGGTCAATTATATTAAAATGGCAGTGTCTGAAAAACCACTAATAGGATATGTGTTTTACTCTTACTCCCATTTATTAAATTCTTTCTTTCCATACATTAGTTAAAACACACGTAATTGTATTTACAGCACATGAAACAAAAATCCGTGCCTGATTTCCAGACCTTTTCTGTAGCCTCCACAGTGCCTCAGGCACATAGCTCTGTCAAGCCCATGTCCTGACCATGTCACCCACTGCTCCAGGTGGTGAACACAGGGGCAAAGAATGGAATACATGAAATCAGGCTGGATGCTCAGATGCAGAGGGAGCGTGAGGGAGTTTCTCAAAATCAGCAGGACTCTGAGATCATTCCCGCCGGGATGAAAGGTTGAGGTAAAGTGGAGACACTCACCAAGAACAGTCTGGCAGCCTGGGGAATGTGGTCTCTACCAGGTGCCAAAGTGAGCCATTGTGGGTATTTAAGAAAAGGCATGACATGATGAAATCAATGGTTTGGGAAGATTAATGTGGCAGCCACATCTATAATGGATTGTGACCTGCTTTGAATGGTCAATTTTCAAACAAATAAAGACTAAGCACTTGGGTTGTGTTGCATTAGAAAAGACTTTCAATAAGCAGTCCCAAAACTGACTGCATACACGCTAAAAAATATTTCATTAAAATATCTGCACATTATGACAGCATAATTACATACCAACACAGAGCCATGTTAAACAATCACAAACCACTTCGAACTCCCCTGACAATGACCTTCAACCATAACTGGCAATATCCTTCCTTCCCTACTCCCACATCAATGCTGACAAACTGGTACCAGGGCTGAGGACTGGGTGGAGGAAAAGAGATGACTAAGCTTGCCTTCTGGGACAGCCAGCTCCAGGTGACAACTTTATGATTTCATGGCCCAGCTTGCCAAAGTACTGGGCCACCTCATGGTCCCTGTGTTCACTCATAACTGTAAGGTCTGTGGCCAACCAAGGCACCTGGAGGGGGCACCCTGCAGCAGCACAAACTTCCTGTCTGGCTCTGTGATCCCATACATGCCTCCAGAGCAGAAATATGACTCCCAACCTGAACTTGTCTCCTACTTGGCTGAATGATGTGAAGGCATACACTGTTGCAAAAGCGAGGAGTTGAGGTGCAGCTGTAATAAGCAAGTCCAGTAAATTAACATTTCTATACTTGCTTAAATGAATGCTCCCAAGCTCACAATTTTCTATTTCAAAGCTGTACAGCTTGTAACCTCTCTGCTGTGTGAACAGGAATGGAATTCGACTTACAGCTCTAGTCGTAATTTCAGTTGCATGCTGGGGACTCAGAGCCTTCCCCTTTGAAATGTGTGTTCCACGGGCTGTTGCTATACACTCTCTTGGCAAGGGTAGAGCAGAACATTGTAAAACCAGAGTACACAGGTTCTAGGTCAGCTACCACATGGACCAAAACACAAAATGTGTTTCGCCATTATATCTGCACAGCTTTTGAAACGATACAAAAACTGGGGACAGGAGTCACAGAAAGTTCCTATTCCCAAGGGGAGTACAAAAGTCTTTTCTAAATCTCATCAAAAATGAAATGTACAGGGAGGCTGGGCATTTAGCTCAGTGACACAGCACCTGCCTGGCAAGCTTGAGGTCCTGAGTTTGATTCCCAGTACCCCGCCCCCCAAATTAAATGTACAATTCCCTCTGGCAAGAATTTTATTTTTAATTTTCATTGTAGCTTTCTTCTAAGAATCTCAAAATAATGGAGCTCCACAATACTTACAGTAAAAAAGGGGGAAAAAAACTGTCACGACAGAAGAGAGGACAGGTGTGGCAGGGCAGGAGCAGGACAAGAAATGACAGGCAGAGGTGACAGGCAGGAGCTCCAGGCTGGCACTTGGCAGCTGAGGGCGGCTCCGCAGCAGCCCTGCCTTAACCACCAGCCCCGGGCCTTGCTAATGTTCATGGCTTCGGGCTCAACAGAAGGGCTTACTTTTGGTGTTATGCACAAACTTTTATCAAATCATTTTTATCTAAATAATAAGTTCCCAAGTATAGGAGGGAAAATGGCAATAAAACAAAGAACCTCACAGGTACAAAAGAACAAGTAAACAAAGGTAGCTAAAACGAGTTCACATTTCTTTTGGTCTTAGAAATATAAAACTATATTAGAAAAACGATATAGTCAAATTTATTAGGGGAGAAGAGGCCTAATCTAAGAAAAAGTGTCTTGCTCGGAGGAGAAAAACGGGAAGAAGCTTTTGAGCTGTGGTTGGTTTTATTTTGTTTTCTTTCCCCCATATGCTGGGTGGACAGGATCTTCCATTTAGCAAAGAGCTGTCAACGCCCAGATAAGTTTTTAATGACAGTAAGAATGACAATCTATTTCTCACAATTTCGCAACATTCGCTTAAGAAAGAGCTAATTTGTTCATTTGTTTTCCCCTTAATCAAACTCAAAACACCTCACAACCATAGATATCTTTTTAAATGTTAACTGCACTACCTTAAAAAATAGTAAGTATAGCCAAATAGAGCTGTCTGGAAGAGAACAGGCCTTGTGTTGGTACCCTCAAGAAAATGCTAAGAAACAGCATGCTATTTCCCTGGGGTTTCAGAGTTTAAGCTCTGGTAATTTCCTCCTACATGAATTGCATAAATCACCAACGGTCAAGCAGCTCCAGGATTTCAAGTGTCAGCTGAAGGAGGCTGCCTTATGGAAGACCTGGTGGACATCAGTCTTACAAGGTGTGGCCAGATGTCTTGGCATTCCCTACTCAGTTTCACAAACACTTTAATGCAAGGAAGCAGGACCTAGTCAGTTTCGCTTGCTGTGGATCTCTTACCCAGCAACTGTGGGGTTGCTCTTCAATGTCAGTAAACTCCTGATAGGAATATTCCTGTCCATCTTCCTCCCAACCTCCTGCCAGACTGGATTCCTCTGCATAGGAAGACCCCCTATGGGTGGAACCCTACCAGTCTCCCTCGGGGCTCAGGCAACCCTGTGGCCACAGAAATTCCTAGGATTCCTGGGGCCCAGGGCTCTATTAAACACAAAATTCTACCAACAGCCTGGGGCCTCCTACGGTAAGGAAAAGCCTTCAGCCTAACATGAAGAAACTGACAGCCTGTATTTTGTGCATTAACATCATTCTATTGGAATTTAATTACAGCAAGAATGAGAATTATTTTTATCAGAGAGCTGTTTGCTTTTTAAAGGAAAAGTTCTTGAAGTTTGCAACAAATTAGATGTCTTTCAAATGGAGTCGTTCACTCTCTTTAACTGTCACATTATGTGCACAGGATATAACATAAGCACTTCTAAAATATCTGTAAGTCATAGCACAGGTGCTTCAAAGCTGCTCTAGGCATGGCACAAATGAGGGCAATGGCTCATGTTCTCCCTCAGTTCCAGTTCACTTTCTTCAGGGACACCTTCCCTGCCAGAGACTGCAGTCTTCCACCAGCTTTCTCAGCACCTTGCTGGAAAGCAGGACCCGCTGCAGCTCAGCAAACCCAAAATTGTACCAACAGCTCAAAAGCAAATCTCAGTTATCCTCCAGAAAGATACACCTACACATAAACCAAAACTTACTTCTGAAACACAGAGCCAAAAAACCAGGACTATAACGGGGCTTTCAGGAATACATTTTGAAAACTAGAACAGTAAAAATGATAGACAATTCAGAGGGGCCCATCCGTATTTGATTGAAATGATGCCTCAAACCAAGTTAATATTTCTTGGCTACAATTAAAGCTTGTATCTCTAAACACGGATCTCTTAAGGAAAGAATCTTTTCCTTGAATTCTAAACCAATGTCAAGATATAATAAAATGCTTCTGCACATGCAGGTCAATAAATGCTCACTAAATCAGAAGTCACGAATTCACGATTTCTTTGCCATAAAAGTTATACAAGACAGGTAATAAATCGTTTAATAATGACAGTAGAATTCCTTTTTCACTCTATTATTTGCAAACACACAATTCTCTCAGGGTCCAGACATTCACAGGCATCAGGTCCCATAATGCTCAGCATTACTGGAACGTCCAGGTAAATAGTTGTGGGGTATAATGAGAGGCTGTGGGGCCTCTCTACAAGTAGTGTCCACAAAATGAGTAGGAACAAGTAAAAAATGTCCCAGTGCTTGGCTATAGTAAGACTCAAATACAAGATTCCAGGAATTCCACCTGTTTCCAATTAGATACCAGAATTGCTTGAGTGTTTAAACTCCGTGTTCACTTGCTACTTACACAAAACAATTCTTCCGGGTTTTTTGAAAACTTTCAATATGTTAAAATAAGATTAAGGGTATGGTTTAAACAACCAGAGGCAAAGATATTTCAGTTGAAACTAAAACTATCTCTGCAGTGATAGCTCAGAGCTTCAGACAAAACAAAAGCACTAGGGAGACACATTTCTGTCTTTAACGATTACTAATAAAAATCAAGACTTTTCATGGGGAGGGCAATTATATTTTTAAGTTATATATTAAATAACAGCAACTTATGATCCTGTATGTTAGAATAACTTTGATAATAACTGTATATACCATTTGTAGTGTAACACAGAAGATACCCTGTCTTTCAAATGCTGCACGTGAAATTTACATGAACCAAATGTGTGAACTACATAAAAGGGGAACATGGGTTGGAGTTGAGCCTAGCTCTGTAGGATTTTTTGTACAATGGATTTCTCCTTTAAAAATTTACGAATTTTTCCATAACAAATTTGGCCTTCTTTCATTCCACTAAAGAACTGAAACAAAAAAGGAATTTCTACTTCGAGCCTTGTCACTAAGACTGACTGTGGTATCACAGAGTACACACTACTGTGTCTGCACAGTTCCCACAAACCCCAGTGGATTTTTTTTATTTGACAGCAACAGAGAAGACTAATTTTAAACAGTCATCAAAGGTCGTGAGCTCAATGAGGTCACCATTCGGCATTTTTAAGGTTAGCTCTGGGGATTAGAGAAGAATAATTCCGGAGAGGAGCAGGTTGTTTCAAACTTTCTTGAGTTAGCTAATTACCTACACACACATGAAATCGGGGTCGCAGGCAAAAGGGTCCCTGTGTGCCCAGCTAAACCAGGAGGTGCTGTGGTTAACTTTATCCCTGCAATGACTTACCTTTTAAAAAAAAAAACATGTGGTTTCACCCAGGCAAAAACTTCAAGCAACTGATAATGAACTTTTCATACCCCCCATCTCTAAGACACCAAGACAACAAAAAGAGGAACAGTGGCAGTATCGTTTGTTTATTCATTATTCTATTAAAGACACTACACATGATACCTTAATCAAAATAAAAGATTTATTATAGGGAACAGTCTTAAGACAGCTGGTGACATACACACTTCCATGACAGGGTAAAAAAAAGCAACCAGAAAACAGACTTTGGGCAAAACCTAAATTGCTTTCTGACACTGAAAAAGAGGATAACTTTTAAAGTTCACTGTGACGGAGGACCCTTAACAAGGAAAACGGGTCCCCACGCAAGGACAACGCTATGAAGAGAAGCCAGGGCTGGCAGGATCCACTGCAAAAAATTCAGAACTCCACAATCACATAACAGAGTTACATGAGCTTGTTTTAGAAAGTGTCCTCTTTTCAGACGTGTATTTAAAAGATAAATTTATACAATGGTGTTTTTCTTACTTAAAAAAAAAAGTCTGGTTTTTACAAGTCTGGGATAGGATAAAAACTTGTTCAACTAGTCTTAGCAATGCCAAAGCACCAAAACTTCCACAGCGCAAATCTTTGGGACTAAAAAGGAAACCAAGTAGAGCACAATTTCCAGATGCCCTCTTCCTGGGCTTTCACTCCAAGTCCCCACGGTGGCTTCAAGATTCAAGATGCAGAGCGACAAGAATGTAACCATGACTCTCTGGGGTGCTGAAGAGGTATGGAACTGCCCGATCTTATCCAGACCCACTTAAGTCTCTAATCTGGTGAGTCTAGCTGAGCCCAGCTTCCATACCTTCAGGTGGCAATGCCACAGCAGACGCTGGACTAGCAGACACCCCCATCTCAGTGTAAGAGTCTGGAGAGAGAAGTGTCTGGAACAAACTAAGGAACTTGTGCTCAAACTGAAGCTTCAGTGGCTCACTTACTGTCTATGGGAACAGAACGGATGTTCAGCCAGACACCAACTCAAAAGTCCTCCCCAGGACCCAGAGAAAGGACCAGTCCAGTCTTATACGTGAACTTTGACATTTCATGTCCAAATGACATCTTCAGACATGCAGCCTGAGCAGCTACAGGAAACCATCTAAGGCCAAATCATTATCTACTCACCAAAAGGCAATGGATGTTTGGTAAAAAGAATGCAGCCCAGAGAAAAGATTTTGTATAACGTTGCTGCATTTTCCAGGTCAACATAAAATTCATTCAAGTAAACTGCCAGGGAAGCTTAATCAAATCCTACAGCTACACAGTTAAATGTCCCCACGATTCCCCAAAGTAGCTAATCAATGGGTAAGGGAGGTGTGTTTATACGCAGTCCATAAAATCTAACTCTAGAAACCAAATCCATTTCCCAGGCAGTTCTGCCGGGATGTTTTAAATTAAAATAAATAAATAAATAACTTACTTCACTGATATTAAGCTAAGATGTCACATTTAGGAAGACAAAAGGTGGGGAGAATATTAAGGTTTGTCTCTTAAAACTCCAGAACGGGTTTTACAGTAAGCACAGGAATTAAATTATGGTAAAAGGGAGCTATTTTTACTAAAACAGGGTAGACCAATTTATCAAAAATGCCATTCGGCTGTGTTCATTACATTTAGGAATCTAATTTACACAATAGACACTTTGGAGTAATCTATTTGAGTCAATAAATACTCAAACTCCTTTAAGTTCTAATCTTATCGGAAATACATAGTTCACATACTCTTCTTCCTACTTAAGCGAGAAATCTGAGGAAATTTCATAACGACTATGAGTCTGCTCTAGCGTCTTTACGCAGGCAAGGGTGGAAAACAAGGGCGTACAATTAGAGTTGCCAGACTCCACTTACATATGTTTTAATCGAATCCACTTCATTTCTTACAAGCCTGCATGTATAGTCAGTTGGTTGCCTCACTACCACAGGTGCTGCCGGTGACTATCATCAGTCCCCCGGGTTAGCAAAGTTCAGCCAAGTTCACCTCGGTGCACACTTTACAGGCTGGAGCAGCAGAGGCTCCCCAGGGACGTTGCGGGGACCCCGAGAGCGCCAAGCCGCCCTGGGTCCTTTTAAGCCACACGACTGTCTCCCTCCCGGGCCCCCAGTGTTCACACAGCTTCTGGCCCACGAGCCGCTCACCTTCAACTTGGCTCCGGCTACACACAACATCCACCTGGCAGAGTCCCGGGGCTGCCCAACCGCCGCGAGCGCGGAGCAGGCACTTGCGGGGCGGACCCTGAGGACGCGCCTCTCCTCCGGGTGGGGAGTGCCAGGCTGGAGCGCACCCCTTGGGCACGGCGACAGCTCGGGCGCCGGTGAGCGTTCCTGGGGCTCGGCGCTAGGACCACTTTCCCGCACGCCACAATCTATTGGGGGACCCGCGGCTTTGCTTTCGAGAACCCGGGCCAAGAAGGAATCTCGGAGCGGAGTCGCCGCGCGCTCCATAGCGCCTGCTGACCCTGCAAAGAGGACAAGATTTCCCCCTTCCCGGTCACCCAGAGGAAGGGTACGGAAGGGAGCGCGCGGCGGATCACCCCGGGCCGCGGGAGTCCTCGCGCGCGCAGCGAGGGCCGCACTGTCTGACCCGCGGCAGAGAGGAAGCGCGCCCCCCGCGCGGGCAGCCGCTCGGGGAAAGTTGCAGCTTCCTCTCGGTCCCAGACGCCGCGACCCACCGCGCCGCGCGCGGGACGCCCCCACCGCCCCTTGTCAAGTTTCCCCGAAGCGCCCCCGCGGGGTCCCCAGGGCGCGGACAGGCTGCTCCGCGTCACTCAAGCAGGCACACAAAAGAGCGGGGCGGCTGCGGGTGGCCCCCGGGGCGCTCCCGGGACGTAAACAAACCAGGGGTCCGCGCCGGGTGCCCGAGCAGCGGCGGCGGCGGAGAGGCCGGCTGACAGCGGGACGGAGGGGGGCCGGGGCCCGGGCCGGCCGGGGCAGTGAGCGCGGGCGCCCGCCGGCCACCCGCCCGCCTGGCCGGAGCCGGGCCGCGCCGCCGCCGCCACTGCCGCCGGTGGCCGCTGTGACCCTCCCCCGAGCCGGCGGCACCACAGCGCCACCAGCCCCAGCTCCGCCGCGCCGGCGGCTCCTCCTGGAGAGGCAGGCGCTTCACCCCCCACAGCAACTCCCCACAAACTTTCCCCGGGAATACGGCGGGCCGGGGGCGCGGGCGCGCGGGCGGGAGTCGCCGCCGCCGCCGGGCCGCAGTCCCCTCCCGCCGCCCGCTGCCCGCGCCCTCTCGAGCGCGCGCCCCGCGGGGCTACCGGGCCGCCCCCTCTCCGGTCCCGCGGCGACGGCGGCGGAGGCGCAGGCAGTGGCGGCGCAGGGCGGGGGGGGGGGGGCCCGGGTGGGGGCAGACACCGGGGGCAGCGGTGGTGGCGGCGACGGCTCCCGGCGCCATCTTGGGCTGATCGATGAATTGAACAAAGAGGATCAATTTCTGATCAAGCGAGTTATCAATGGGGGCCCGGGGAGCGAGAGGGACTTGTGCCCGACTCGGCCCCGCTCTCCCCGGCACCCCCTCCTCCCCGCCGCCGCGGCCCCCCGGCGTCCGAGCAGCCTGGGGTCCCCGGGGGAGGCCGCGACCGCCCGCAGCCCCCACCCCCAGGCGCGAGGCCGAGCGCGGAGAAGCCTGACCTGCAGCTGCTGTAAATCAAAGCGCTTCCAATATTGAAACATCGATCCCACATTGGCCGCCATCTTGAGACATATTGAGACGGAGTGAGAGGCTGATAGAGAGGGGGCTGGAGTTCAGGAGCCGCCAGGAGGCAGCAGGCGGGCGGCGCCAAAACCCGGCCTGGAGCCGGCCTCCGCCGCCGCCAAGGCGGACGCGGACTCTTCCTCACGGCGCCGTCGCCTCAGCAGCCATGGCGAGCCCGAGTCGGAGTCGGAGTCGGAGTCTTCGGGCCCGGCGGCCGCCAGCCGGCCTGGAGCGCGCGGCCCTGCGCCCTCCCCGCGCGGCGACCGCTGGACCCGCGACCCCCGCCCCTGTCCGCACCCCTAGCCCCAATCGCGGCGCCCGCGCGCCCAGCCCCGAGGGGGCGCTACGGGTCGCGGTAAGGGCTCCGGCCCCCACCGAGGCCCCGGGCCCAGCTTACCTGGGGCGCGCTCTGGCTCCCGGGGGTCGCGGGCGGCAGCAGAGCGTAGGCCTTTCAGGGCCCCAGCTTGGGGGGTCTGGGGCGTACCGCAGGACAGCGCCCCTTTCCCTCGCTCTTGGCCCCGCGACCACTTGCCTGAACCCAGACCTGGCGCGGCCCAGGCCCACGGCAGCAGTGCAAGTGTGAGGCGCGCTGGCCGCGGGCGACCTCCGTCCGGCTGCACCCGACTGGGAACTCGGTGCGCGCCGCGGCCGGGAACCGCGTTTCTTGATGGGCAATCGAGCTGGGGGGTGAAGAGCTCTAACTCTCAGGTCGCGGCGGGCGTTCATGTCCCACACCGTGGCGGCGACAATCCCCGCGTCGCACCAGGACGCACAGCAACGGCGATGGCGCGGGGGTCCCCGCGGCCCCCCTTCGACCAAACCGCTCTGGCTTAGGCCACAACAGTAAAAGTCTTATAGCTCAGTTCAGTGTCCCCGCACCGTTTTTTTGCGGCACAAGCCAAGAAACTTCTTGCGGTTCAGACATCTCGGTTTCTACTCTTTTGGGTGCAGAAAGTTGGAAAGCGTGGGTGCACTCGCTTGAAACAGCAGTGTGGCCCCAAGTTTACAGAAATGCCAAAATGTAAGCCGAAAAATGAATTCTCTTTTGATTTCCTTCTTTGCAGAAACCTAACCGAATCACCCGTTTTGTGATCGTCATTTTTAATTGATTACACACACGTGCAAGTTTGAGTTTTCCAGTAGGAATTCTGTACTTTCCTCTCGCATTTCATTTAACATGTAATTAGTTAAAACAAATCCCCAAATTCCTTAATCTTGAAAATTATATGTAAATAAAATGTATGCAATACAAAATAAAAAACGTAAGTGGAAAATAATTTCTTTTCGGCTGAGATCGAGGGTTTAGCGCTGATCACTGCAGTGAATTTCAGCATTTCTAAAGGAAAGGACTGGAAATGAAAGCCCCTAAGATTTAGAAAATACATACGCCGCCCCCCCCCCCAGGTTTTGCACTGGGACCCGGGGCCTCCGAGTCATCAAGGAGAAACTCTTGAGGTCCGGAAAGGGATCGCACTGCGTCCCCATCCCAGCCTTTGCCTCTCCGAGGCACAGGAAGCAGGTGGGTGGGAGCGCTCACACTTGTGACCAAGGCGCGTCGCCAGTCACGGGCCAAGATGCTTTGCCCCGGCACCCGGCTGGGCACTTCGAACTTCGGGTGACCGAAATCTGTCTTAGTGTGGGGCTCCTGAGCCCGCGCTCGCCGGCGACTGGCGTCAGCTCGGACAGTGCCGCCCGGTAGAGGGCAGCGGCGCCCCGACACACGGGTCCTCGGGTCCGGGCGCACGTGCCCACCCGAGCGCCGGGCCCCGGTGCCTGGCCACGCCCTGTCCTGAAGCAAGATTCCTGGCGGGAAGAGGCAATGCCACCTTGAGCCATTCCTGTCCCGACGAAATACCACTTCTAACCATCATTCCCCAGCCCACACTGGGGGCCAGTCTGCCTTTCCTTCCTATTTGTGCGGTGGCAGGCAGGCGGCAGGACCTGGGAATTGCCCTAAAGGTGGCTAGACAAATAAAATGTTCAGAAGTTTAAAAAAAAATTTTTTTTCTCCCGTGGGGAAGGATCAGGGAAATGGTTTGGATTTAGTACAGATGTTCTCAATCTAATTATCGTGTCGATCCCCTGGGTTTGAACCAAAAAAGTGAAATATATATGACCTGTGTAATACTCCAGAAGTACATCTGGTTGGAATTCAGAGTTCTCAATCCACTGCAATATTTTAGAAATAAAGTTGATGAGTATTAAATACCCTTGTTACATCTCTGGTTATATTTAATATTATTTACATGTTAACCTGACTTGGTAAAGAAATACCATACTGGATGACCCAGAGGTCAACCTCTCTTTAAATAATGTTTAGATTTCTTTTACTAGAGTTTTGGCTTATCCAAGCCTTAGTGCTGTCTCCAGTGGGAAAAAAGTTTAGGATAACTTTCCAGAAATACAAAACATTGCCACTTTAAAGGAAAATTACTCAAGACAAACCACTGATCAAAAATTATTTTGGCTGAATGAAATAATCTGCAAATAACTTTTTGAAAAACCGTTTAAACATGCGTTTTTTCTTGAGGAAGTCTAGACACAGAAAAAGAGCAAATTATATCTATTTCTAAAGATTGTTTTCTTCTTTCAGGTTGTCTTTCAGTTTCATCATGGTAAAAGTTCAGGAGAACTTTCTGGGGTCCGAATATCGTGGATCTACAAAGCTGTGTACTGCGTAAAATATTTAGAAAATGGGAAGGCTTTAGGACCCAGCTCTTCAATGATACCCACAAAGATAATGTAATAGTGCCTATGACCTCCTAGAACACAGTGTGAGAAAAGGGTGGGTTAGCAACATAACTGGCCCAGTACCAAAAAGCACCTTGACATGTAATTGATATTATTTAGAATGAAGCACAAGAAAAACAATCCAGAGGCATTTGGTCACTTTTGAATATTTAAGCTCTCCCTTTAGGGGAAGAAAGCTCGCAGTTCCCAGTATATGACTAATTCACCACCCCCAGCTTTCAAAATTAAGCCCCCAGTAATCAGATGGGATGATTGACCAAAATGGCGTTTGCTCCTGCCGCTTTCAGTGAAATACAGCTTATTATCAAATAAGGCAACTACATAACTAATATAGGAGCTCAGAATTCCTAAATTTGATTTGTTGACCCATTTTATTTTGCCTTTAAAAACCTGATTGGTCACACTGAGGTTGTGAAAATGTTAAATAACGTAATTTACAGAAAATAGTAAAGCATCTTCCAGAGTTCTTTCTTCCTTATCCTTCTTGTATTGGTGAATTCTCCTCTCCCTGATATCTAATATAGTTTATTAAATACACAAAGATGAAATTTGGCAAATTCTCCAAAATACTATATGAGTTGATTTTTAGTAAATTGGCCTTCCTTTGGTAGCCCCTCCAAATGAAAATATGTTGTATTACTTCCTAAAGATTCAAATTTAGTCACTGTTCTGATATATTTGACCTAATTCCTTAAGAGAATTAACTATAAAAAAAATTCTTCCAAACTAAAAAATGGGCTGTAGGGTATTATAAAAGAAAATGCCATATTTTTTATCCCTCACCAAAAAAAGTGCTTATGTTCTGATATTTATTATGGACTTATAAAGTTAAATTTTACCTAGAAACTTTATCTGAAGGAAGAGTTGGGGAATAATCAAGAGTTTTTAACCAAACTACAAAGAAAGAAAGAAAGAAAGAAAGAAAGAAAGAAAGAAAGAAAGAAAGAAAGATTCAAGAATTTCCTATTCTATATGATATGCTTCAAAGGAAAAATTGAGAAATTCATCCTAAAACTTAAATTAATTTTTTGAATACTTTTTGCCTCCAAATTAGAATTGGTTTGAAATAGTTTTCAACAAGAAATATTTCAGATAAACAGAAATAATATATAATGCTAAAAGCTTACATCATGATTTTTTCACAAATAACCATATAGACATAGCTACCTATGGTAAATACAAAATCATACTTTTAATAAATCATGTGGAGAATCTCAATATTACAAATACAGAAGTTCAAAATCATACAATGTATTTTTTCAAGATAACTGAATTTATAAATGTTTTAAATTTAGAAATCTTTAAGGTCAGACAGAAGTTTCAAGACACTTTAAACTTGAAAAGGCCCTTTCCTAAAATCAAAGATTATGAATAAATAGAGAGAAATTATTCTTCCTTTTGTCTTTGATGTCTGCCTTTCAAAATGGTTGGACATCAACTACTGGGATAAACAGAAGGAAGATTCCAGATTCTTGTATTTTTTTGGAGCTCAAGAAAACCAAACTACTTTTAATTGTTTTGTTTTTTAAATAATACTTTATGTTAATTATTTCTAAGTACACTATTCACTGTACTATGTAAATACCCTGCGAATAAAAGTACACATTTTGCTACATGTAATTACATGCAGAGTACATAATTCATCTCTGTATGCCAAATGTATGTGTAGTTATATAATTGTACCAAGAACCTGCCAAACTTGTAAGAACCAACTATAATGATTTCTAAGTAGTAGTCTCTCCTGTTTGCCACCCTCCTGGCCTGTCTCTAGCTAAAGCATTTCTTAGTTTCCAAGACCCTCTATGGAATCTTCAAAGACTTCACTTCTGGCACATCCCTTCACCCTGCCTTCCACTTCTGGACCACATAAGTTGACAACACTCTAGGTGTCTTTCTGCACCTCTAATGATTTCATTCTGCCCCACCACCACCACCACCACCACTGATCTTAAACAAGAAAGCTTGTAGCTTGGTGTTTTGGCTGCGAGCGGTTTACACTTTGAATGTGAATCTGGCCAAATAGATTGAACTCATGGCTTCGGGACTTCCAAGTTCCTTGGAGGGAACCTGGAATTTCTCATAACCATACAAGCTTCCAAACCTGCCTTGCCAGTCACTAATGCAGTCTCTTTTACCCAACTTATATTGCAGTATAAATGTTTCTGATATTTGGAGTTTATTAAAAAATCACATCTCAAATATTTCCTTTTACCTCCTCCTTGTGACATGCCCATATATTTCCTGTACACTATTGAAATAAATTCCATCCTATATGACTCCATGGTGTCACTGCTAATCACTAGAAATTAATAGTGTACATAGTAGACTGAAAGGGCTTGAAATATGTAAAGCATTACATAGATATCATTATTATCCTGCTTAATGTAAAGTCCAAGTTCTGTGCTAAGACCTTATTTTAATTCATTTTCTTTCCTCCCAGGAGATTTGAGCCATGCCCACCCAATTTATATTGAATCTTCATTGTTAATATTACTTTAATAATATCAGTTTGCCTTCCAGCATTTTTAATGTACAACTATGTCCCTGGTGCCACAACATATAGAGGCAGAGCTGAAACATGAGGGTCTTTTTGTTTTTTAAGTTGTATTCACAACACAAAGCAAAATATTGTTCCCTTTCTCCACAAACTCCTTTATGACACATGTCTGCAGTTCTACGGTTGGAGTTGAATGAAGATTTGTTTTCATGAAATGTAATTAGATTTTCTTTTGTCATAAGCACTGTCAGATTGTATATTATTTTTTCCTGGATAAGTGTGGTTTGTAAAATTTTGAAGGCTTGTTCCAATGGAAAATAGAATACTGATATTTCTAGCAGTGAAGAGAAAACTTTTTCCATTCCCTCAAGCTCTGTTCACATTAAATATTTGATCTAGGGTCAGTTTTTGAGAATCTGTATTATATAGTGTATATATATATATATTTTTTTTTTTTTCCTTTTTGGTACGGGGTATAGAACTCACCACCTCTATCTTACAAAGCAAGCACTTGAACCACTGAGCTAAATCCCCGGCTTGTATTACAGACCTTCAGAGGTTTAAGGAGCTAGCTTTAACCCAGGCCGAATCACAAAAGATGTCAACATTTTGGTTTTTTGTGCAACAGAGGTGGATGACAGGAAAAGTTACAAAAATGGACCTCTATTTAGCAACTATTTTTTCTTATTAAAATACGTACATACACACACATACTGAATAATCTGAAAAGCATACATGTTTAAAAATGTAAAAATCAACACAAATGTATTTCTGATAAAACAAACCTACAAAAAAAATGAAATGACCTAAATGGACAATAATATTGGAATCTTTAAATAAAAGGTAAAATGTTATGAGGACGTTAAATATCATGTATGTAGTGACACGCGGAAATGCTTACACTATAGTAAAAAGGAGTCAGGATATAGTCTGAGTACAACTACAAAAAGCAGGATGTGGGCCAGGGATTTAGCTCAGCAGTTGAAGCACTTGTCTGGTAAGCACAAGGTCGTGAGTTTGATCCCTGGTACCAAAAAAAAAAAAAAAAAAAAAAAAGCAGGATGTTCTCCATACATATAGAATGCTGAAAGAACACAGGTTAAAATGCTAATGAGTGGCTGGGAATGGTGGAGCACACTTGTAATCCCAGCACTCTGGAAGGCTGAGACAGGAAGATCACAAGTCTGAGCCCAGCCTAGGTAACTTGGTGAGACCCTGATTCCAAATGAGAAATAAAAAAAGCCTGGGGATGTAGATTAGTGTGAAGGCCTTGGTCCAATGCCCCCCAAAAGCTAATGGAGGATATCTATGGATGATAAACTTATAGATGACTTTTATCATCTTTTCTACACTTTATATATTTTCCACCTGAGCATATACTATAATATAGGAAGATAGCAAAAAATTTTTTAAATAAAAGTACACTAGAGCCCAAGACATCATTTCTTTAAACAGTAATTTAACTGGAACCCAGCAGGGTTAACATGATCTAGTAGACAATTGAAAACAGAGAGGAAAAACCATGTCCTAGTTTTGCCACTGACTCACTGTTTGACTTTGCCTCAGGTTTCCTGCCTGTAAAATGGGAATAATTAATACTTTCTTGTAAAATGCTTTTGAGGTGTCCAACGAAAGACCCAATAAATGTGTAAAGTGTAGTTCTATTGGTACTAATTGAAGTGAATATAAAATACAAAGGCATTTGAGAGAAATTGAAGTCATTATGGTCAAGGGCAAGAAGGCACAGCAGGTACAAAGCCAAATACCACCCTGTGGTTATGGAGGATCTTTGTGTTTTTTACAAGTTTTTGGGGGTCAAATAAGAATGATATCAAGAGTGCTAGGAAGTCTGGCGTCCAACTGCCCAACCCTGGGAGCCAGAGATATAGCTCAGTGGCGCAGTGGCTGCCTAGCAAGCACAAGGTCCTCAGTTTGATTCCCAGTATTACAAAAAAGAAAGAGAAGGAAAAAAAATAAAGAAAAAAAAAAAAACAAGTCACAATTGCCCAACACTAACTGTTGAGCAAAGTGCCATATCAGATGCTATATAAAAACACAGAAGCAGCAGACGAGGTCTCGGCCCTTAGAAGCTTGCAATTTAATTGGGTAGTAGGACAGGGCAATAACATGAAAAATAATAACTCTACCTTAAGCACAAGACAAACAATATCCAGAAAGGAGCTGATGAAATGCTAATGTTTGCCTGAGCATTAGCATTGATCTGAGCAGAGCACTGAGAATCATTCTTGATTTGGATAAGCAAAAGCAGAAACGATGGGCTCTTAGACAAGGCAGGGAGAGAATGGTGGAAAATATTTGGGGTCAGGGAAGGCATACACAATGCAGAACAAGGAGGGGACACAGCAGATTGCTGAGCTGGGAGGAGCCCAGGCTGTCATCGTAAAGGTCGGATAGTAGGAAGATCCTGGTGGTGTCTCTGAAGAGCTAAGGAGGAAACAATGTGCCCATAGAACTCCCAGCAGTGTATAGCTCCCAGGAATGACCCATTGTCACCCAAGTCCCCATTTCTAACTCACTGTGTCATCAAGAACCCTTCCCTTGTCCCTCCAGTCAGCATCCAAACGGCAGAGGTGCTTTGTATGCATCTGCTAAGTTCAGTTTGGGCGAACAGTTCTTTTACCTTAATTTAGCACAATCTCTAACTTCCCCCAAATTGCAGCTTCCACAGCAGGCATGCGCACACCCCCATGTACAGGGAGGATTCGACAAGAAAACTTCATACACAATGTTTAGCTCTCTCCTGCATATAGTAAACAGCCAGTGAAAGTACACTGTTACCATTTTATCTCATTTAACTGCATTACGCACTCATTTCCTAATTTTGCTTCTCTGTACCCCCACTGAGATTTTTTTCTTTTGAGGTTTTGGGGTTGGTTTGTTTGTTTGTTTGTTTGTTTTGGTACCGGTAATCAAACTCAGGACTTTACACTTGCCAGGCAGGTGGTTGTGTCACTGAGTTATATCCCCAGCCTCTGCACTGATATTTTAGTACCATTTTATAGGCAAGTAAACTGAGGCCCAGAGCACCCAAAAATCAGAGACTGGATTTCTCAGCCAGGCTCCCAGAAACCTGCTGAATTTTCTAGCCACCTTTTAATGACATGATCTCAGTTGACCTCTGCCAAGACCTTTCTCAAGAAACTTTTGCATTTTTAAACTTATTCCTCTAACCACTATTTAGTGAGGGTCTGCAGTATGCCAGGTCTGTAGCCTGTGCTGGGTTCCTGAGTCCCAATTTTCTGTCCCTTCTCCATTGGAAGGGTCACCAAAGGAAGAGAAGACCCTCCACCACCTCCTCACCCTTTGTCATATCACTGCTGGTTATGAAACGCCTTTATGTCCCCCACATGTATTCTTCCTGCCACACTGCATTATAATCCTTCAGCATTCTTTGTTTCTGGCCACATAACCACTTATTAGCAGGATAAAACTATGTCGTGGGTAGTTCTGACCTTGGCAAGGGCTTGGTCTAATATTCAGCATCAAGGCCTGCTTGCCCAGGACCTTTTATTTCAGAAAGCAAGGTCAAAAACACAACCACATACAGTTTTCTGGTCTCTCAAATATGATGTGAAATAAAGTCAACTCAAATAAAAAACTACTGCAAAATTTATATTAGGTTTGTCAAGATGGGGTGTGTAGTGTATATGTGTATGTGTGCACAAGCATGTGTGTGTGTGTGTGTCTTGGGGCAGGCAGGAAAGCAAGGTGACAGGGGTGTGCATGGGGCCACATGAAATGCAGTAATAGCTCCTGTCCTGGAGAGAGCTTAAAATCTGGCTGAGAAAACATTAGAAACATATTTGAAGTTATTTAATCCACCCACGAGACAAACTGATGGAGGCCAAGGTCCCCAGAGCCCAGCTCCACATAGGTAGCTGGAGCAAGCAGGTACTGCTTGGAGATTTGAGGGCTGAGACCCCAGCTCCATGCTGACTTTGCCACGCACCTCTTTTAGTTTCTTTCCCCTTTGGGGACTTCTGAGGTCAGGCCTCCCCCAAACAAAATGTTTATAGGATCTCTTGGCAGGGGATTGGGGAAAGAGCCATTTGGACATGTTGTTATCTACTGACCTCCTGAGGTTGCAACGTCCAGATGGGAGGTGACAGGCCTAGAAGAGTCATCTTTGCCTGTAAAACCTCATCACAGCACGTATTACACACAGGGCTTTACACAACAGCTTTCCCAGGCAGGAAATATTATGTCTCTTTTATTTACGAGAAGATTGAGACCTGAGGAGACAAAGGCATTTCTCCAATGGAACTTACTTGTAAGCCCAAATCAGGGCTTTTCGTACCAACCCAAACCTAACACAGCATCTCTGCTGCTCTTGAGTCATGCTGAGACTCGATCTACTCAGAACCTGCCTGGATCTCCAAAGGGAGTCTCCCTCTCACCCTGTCAGATGGTCCAGGATATTGTCTGCCCAGTAGCCATCTCTCTGTCTTACCTTACAGCAACCTGCTTGCCAGCAGTCCTTGGTGGTTGAGGTTTTGTCTGCAGACATCTCTCTGTGGCAGTGGAGGCTCCAGACACCCTGGTCCAGGGCATCTATAATAAAGATTGATAACTTGACCTAGGTCTTGAATGAGACATCGATTGCAAATGAAAGAGTCAAAAGTCCCCCTTAAGTACAGCAAGACGGGCTGTTTGGCAATCTAAGCTGCTGGAAAAGGGTGTGTTTTCCTAGTCATCATTGGGAATCTACTTGCTAATTGCTGAGGGTTCTTACTTCTTCACTTTAGGGGAGTCTGGTTTAATGGACTGTCTGGGGAAGTATCTGATTAACAATCACACTCTGGCTTCCACCGCGGGAAGGGAGGGGTCCTGGATACGCTATTAAGAGTCCAAGGCGGGCAGTTTAGTAAAGCAAATGCAACCAATTCCAAGTCCCTATCTTAACCTCTCTCAGTCCTAAATTTAATACCGACTTGTGAGTGGGAGGTGGGATTAGTTTACACAAGCTCCATTTATCCGATAGCATTTTATTACCAACCAAGTCAGACCAGGTGGTGGGGGTTAGTTTTGTTTTCTTTTGGAACTACTCTTTGTCTTGCTGTTGAACTGGTTGCTTCCCACCCCTGCCTTTGAGTGCTGTTTTTCCCTCAAAAATGGACTCTCTTAGGATAAAAAAGAAAAATGACCCTCTGCCCCCGACTTGCCGGCTTCATAGCCTGATCTATTCAAGATCCGCTCTCTTCAAACAAACACTGCCCCACTTTCCCCCAGGTCGCCCCTTTCCTGGTGTCCTCCTCCTTGCACATTTGACACCAGCTCAAGAATCTTGTAGCTTCTCGCCTTTCCACTCCCAGAGGAATCTGTTATTCAGCACTTCAAAGCGAGGACTTGTTTGCACCTCTTGTTTCAAACAATAGACTAAATTTCCTGTCACTGCTTCTCTTTAAACTGCCTCTCCAGTGCTTCAGGAGCAATAAAGCTAAATCCTCATCCACCCTGCTTCTCAGAGGAGACAGTGCCACGGGCCACAGGAGGTCACACACGGACAGCAGACAGACAGACCTCCCTGAACACCGCTGCTGCCACCGTAGGCTCTGTACGGAGCTTCTTAGCTGGGCAGCTTTGAAAGTGTTACTTAACCTCTCTGAATCACGTCTTCCGCTGTAAAAACTGAACCATCGCTAAGGCGTCCCGCAGGGGCTGTAGTGAAAATGAGATTAAATGATGAGGGTTAGGAACACAGCTCTGGAGCCAGGCTGCCGGCATTCAAATCCTGGCTCCAACATGCTCTCTGTCTATTCTGTGTCCTCAGCTTGCATTCCTCAAACTCTGGGCTTGCTCTTCCTTATCTGTAAATTAGGACAATTACAGAACAGACCTTGCAGGATCTTTGTTAGGATTAAATGAATTAATATACAGAAAGCATTAGGGCTGACCTAGGTATCACTGAGCGATGGTTTTATTTTCCTTCCTTCTTATTCCTCACACTTTTGTTCACTAGCCCAGCTCCATGTCTACAGTGTTCAAAGCCTACTGAGTGAGTAGCTGACATCACAGGTGTGTGCCACCAAGCCTGGCTATTTGTAGCCCATTGGTTTTTGGGGGGTTTTGTTTGTTTGTTTGTTTTTCGGTACCAGGAATTGACCTCAGGACCTTATGCTTACCAGGCAGGTGCTTGTGACACATATCCCCGGTCCCTCTGTAGTCCGTTAGAAGTATATTTGTTTTTGCTTTCTTGTCCCTAGTGTATCATTTGTGTGTGTGTGTGAGTGTGCACCCATGCATGTGTGTGAATGAGTGTATTTTGTGGTAGTGGGGATTGAACCCAGAGACACTGTACCACTGAGCTATATCCCCACTCTTTTCATTTTGAATTTTGAGATAGGGTTTCAATAAGTTGCTAAGTTGCCTGGGGTGAGCTAAAACTTTCTATCCTCCTGCTTCAGCCTTTCAAGTGCTGGGATTACAGGTAGACACCACTGCACCTGGTTAGAGTAACATTTCTTTTGCTTAACAATGAAAAAGATGCCTGAGGATTAGATCCATAGCATTGTAGCTTCAGTGCAGGGAAACTTCTGAATGATGGTAGGTACATAACATGATGTATTTGTCAAAACCGAGAACTATACAAGAAAGAGAAAACCGAAATGCAAACTGTGGACATTAATGAAAAACCATGTTGTACCGACAGGTTTCATTGATTGTATCATACAAGCCACACTAACGCAAAACGTTGATGATAGGGGAAACTATGTGCAGAGAGGGAGGTATTTGAGAATTTGCTGTGCATCTCAATTTTTCCGTAAATCTGAAGCTGTTAAAAAAAATAAATAAAGCTTGGGTTGGAGGTGTTCCTTTGCCTAGCATATGTGAGACCCCAGGCGCCAACTCCTGCACTGGAAAGAAAGAAAGAAAGAAAGAAAGAAAGAAAGAAAGAAAGAAAGAAAGAAAGAAAGAAAGAAAGAAAGGAAAGAAAGAAAGAGCGAGCTACACATGACGACATATGGCTATAATGCCAGTGCTCTGGGAGGCTGAAGCAGGAGGATCACAAATTCAAGCCCAGCCTGTACAATTTAGCAACTTAGTGAGACCCTATCTCAAAATAAAACATGAAAAAGGAAAAAAAAAAAACAATGAAGCTGGGGAAATAACTCAGTGTGAAGGCCCTGGGATCATTCCCAGAATTGGAAAATGAAGAGTAAAGTTTATTAATTAAAAGAAAAAAGAAAAAAAAGCTGCCTCCAAAGTAAAGCCGAGCCTTTACTTGTCCTTGCTTCCCCCAACCATGAGCAAATAATGACCAGCAGCCAGGAAGTAACCAAACACATGTCTTCTTGGATTATGCTGAAATTAACTGTCCATCATCCTGTCCTCAGGGGATGCTGGTGACCCACAGCGAGCCAGCTTTGTCCCTGGAGCTAGCAAAACACACAAGGAAGTATTCTTAGCTCATGCTTGACTTTTGGTCTGGCCAGGGGCCTCTGGATAAAGGTCCTTTCACTGTCTCCTAAGTCCTGAGTAAGTAATGTTAGGAGCAGGTGGGCATCCCTGGTGCCCTTATCTCCTGGTCTGTGAGTTTACATCTGTCACCCCTCACCCCCATCCCAAACACACACACAGTCCTGTCCTCTGGGGAACAGTGGCAATGGATTCGCATTTCTCAGACTCTGAGCTTCTATACTTTACCTTTATCTGAGCTTCTCTCTCTATTCTCACTTGCTAGAAATGGTGATCCAGTGATTCACCAAAGTTTCTCCCTGTGCCCAAAGGCCCCGAAGCCCAATAAAACAGCCTCCCACCCACCTCCAGCCCCACCAAACAAGTGAGGTCTTATGTTTGGTGTCCTGAGGCCAAGATTGCAATAACCACTGAGTATAAGGCAACCACAACACGGCTGCAGAAACTTCAAAAACATACTTTAAACACTATCGAAAGAAACTTCCTGGGCTCAAGCTGCCTGGCCATCTCGTCACTGAACTAACTCTTCCTCTGTGAGATTACATTTCCATGGCCTGTCACCGATGAATAAAACCATCAATTTAGATATTCTCCCAGAGTGTGTCCCAAGTGAGACTGGCCTCATCGCTGGCATCAGGAATTAAGATTGCTAATGATCCAACAGACACAAAATCATAAGGCTGTGGAATTTGCTGTGAACAGTGCTATGGGGAATCACAGGGGATGATTATTACTAGTTGCCTTAGCAGTACGATTTAGTGGAAAAAGCCAAAAATGGTGAAGTAAAACTGTGGTTTTAGACAGGCCTGGCTGGTTACTGACTACATGGCCTTGTGAAGCCTCTTTTCCCCCCGGAGCCAATAGTATTTGCCTTATAGACTTGGAAGGAGCAGTTGCAATAATGTAAGTCCAGTGTCTAGGAGATGCCTAGCAGAGGCCCCAGTTGGTTTCTTAGCCAGATGTGGTGGCCCAAGACTGTAAACCCAGCATGCTGGGGAGGCCGAGGCAGAATGATAACAAGTTTGAGCCCAGCTTGGGCAATTTAGTGGGATTTTGTCGCAAAACTTAAAAAGATAAAATAAAAAAGGACTGAGGATGTAGCTCAGTGGAAAGGCCCTGGATTCAATCCCCAGTACAAAACAAAAACAAAAACAAAAAACCTCATTTCCTTCCTTCAAACATGACTATAAACTTTACGATGTTTCTTTAAAACTTGCTCAAGCCTAAGAAGATGTAGTACGTGAAAAATAAACATAAAACAATGCATCAGTAACTTTGTCTATTTTGCTTTGTGTCTCCAAGCTTCTGATGTAAATAATTTAGTGTTAAAAATGACTTAACAGCAGGTCTTGCAGGAACCAGAAGAAAATTCATTCCGGAATGAAGGATTATCTTCATGACGGACTGTTGAGTGCAGGGAAATTTAGAATTAAGACGAGCATCTTTTACATAGTTATTAATCCAGTTGGATAGGATTTTTAATAATTAAATAGTATTACTGCAATATAAGTGATATTTTATTAAGCTTAAATGAAATGTGCATTTAGGAACTTAATTTGAAGCATTGCTTGCTTGGTTCTTCTATTTTTCATAATTGTATATGTTTGGAAAGTCTGTTTTCCTTTCTATATTGCATTATCTACCTACATTCTTAGCCTTTTGCTTTATTTATAGGGACGTTATTTCTTATGTTTTAAGGAAATTGATACAAGCGCTATAAATGACAAACTCTGAAGGTGGCGTCAAAAATTTCTGACTAATCGCTAATGAAATCGCTGTAATAGATGAGGAAGAAAGCATAAATTGCAGGGGAAACATAACTTCATTTCATAAACGTCTCGTGTTTGTTTGACAGCTTCTGAAATTTTCTTTGTCATTTCGAAAATCAATACAAAATACAACTAAACACCAGACTTAGCTGCTTAGCCTGAGACAAAATAAAAGATTGAAAGCTCCCGAATCACCAGCTGTCGATTGCTGAAGATCATATTGCTTAATGCAATTACTTTCTTCCCTCCGTCCAAACATTACTCAGCCTCCATGATCCCTCGCTAAGACCCAGATGCACATACATTATGTCTATGAATTCACAGCACAAAGGGATGGAACAGCTGGCAGTTATCGGTTTGGTTAATCAATATAGACAGGATGGTGATGAACGCCTAGCACCTCCACCCTCCCTCTCCCATCTTGAGAGTAAATTGTGTACTCTGGTTACCTAAAAAGCACCAGTTAACTACCTATCCTTCTTTCTTCATCACCTCTACCTTCTCACAGACATTGAACTTGGAGGGATGATATTACCCTGCCCCTGAGCAGAAAGCTTCCTAAGGGCAGGGACTGTCCTGTATCTTTTCTTTCTTTAGTTTTGCAGAGCTCATGGTTACTGTCATTTGTCTGCTTTACCCCTACATCCGCTCTTCACCCTGGGCAGGCCACACTGACATCTGGGTTACCTTCCCTTTAACTTCCTGATGATTTCTGCTTGTTCATAGGGAGGTCTTGCCGGAGACTGGAGGATGGAAGCAGGAGAGGCCCGGACTCAGTTTCTCCACTCACACCCTGCTTTGCCTCTGGAGCGTGATCAGTAGCTGTGTCTTCTAACAACTCTGGTTCTGCTACTGTTTGAGTCTGGGCGGTTCCATGTATTAAAGACTTTTCCCCCAAAGAGATGCTTTTGGGAAGTGCTGGACCCTTTAAGAGGTAAGGCCTAATGAGAGGGCTTTAGGTCATTGGGGGTGTGCATTTAAGGGCACTGTGGGACCCTGGTCCCTTCCTCTTCCTCTCTTGTGACTTGCATTTTTGCTTCACCATGCCCTTGTTCCATGATATTACCTCACAACAGGGCCAGCCCTCGTGCACTAAAACTGCAGACCATGAGCCAAAATAAACCTTTCCTTTTCATCAGTTGCCTTATCTCAGGTATGTGTTCCAGTGACAGAAAGCTGACTAACCGGCTCCAACCAGGCCACCCCTCTCTTGTGGCTCCAGCTGTCATTTCTTCCTCTACCTCTCCGGAGCACTCACAGCTTCCTGCCATGGCTGGTTTCAGGAACCCACAATTCGGCTCCCTCAGTTGGCCTACGTTTTGTACTTAGCCCCTCCTATTTTCTTTTTTTTTCTCCAATACTGGTAAGGATGGAACTCAGGGCCTTGCACTGAGCTATATTCCCAGTACTTCTTTTATTTTTGATTTTGAGGTAGGGTCTCACTGAGTCTCTAAATTGCCCCAAGAGGACTTAAACTTGCCATCTTCCTACTTTAGCCTCCCAGAGTGCTGGGATTACAGAAGTGTGACCCCAAAGCCCAGCTTCTATCCCCTTCTGAACTCCTGATCATCTTTGATTTCGCTTCCTGCTAGTCCCGTGACTGATACAGGAGGAATTTAAAAATATAACTTTAATTTGTACATAAGTGAATGAAAATGAATAAAGAAAACATGCATGCAACTCAGCAGAATGGAATCCAGTGAGGAGCTGGTTGCTTTTCCTTGCCATCAGTGTGCATCATTCCAAGCTTGGAATGCCTCCTAGTTTGCTTCTCTTCCCAGCCAGCCCCTGAGCAAGCGAGGCAGGGACCAGATCTCTTCTGCTCCTTCTCCTTGTCTTGTCTCCAAGCCTGGTGCTGTCAATAGCAATATATTGAATGAATGAAGGCATTCACGGCTGAGCCTATTCAATGGTATTCCTCACAGGGCTCGGCAACCCTCTTTGCCTGTTCTGATCTCAGGGCATTTAGGGTTAAGGATTAAGGAGAAACCACTAAGGCAATTTGACCCAAGGGTGGAACAGTTTGACCCCTGTTTCCTGCAGCACAGAGAGTAGTGAAGGGTGCTTGAAGAGAACACACTCTCTTGCAAATGGCTCACAAGGTGTGCCCTGGGAAACCTCATCGGGAGATTGTGGTTTGTGGCCTGGGTGATAATTGGGAAAGATACTTTCGCAAAACAGAGGCTGTAGCTGTGGACCAGCAGAGGCCCAGGCCCTGAAAGCCTGGCCTTTCCCCATTGCCTGGGGACTGTGACCATGAGAGAAGGCAGCCAGAAACCAGCTGGATGATCTTGGGCTTTTCCGTGACATTCAGTATTAACAAGTAGCTTTGAAGTACAGATCTGATGACAAGGTGCATGAGAGCCCCCAGTTCATGGAAGGAACTTATTCAAAGTGCAATTTTTTATTTTTATTTTTTGGTGGGGGTGGGGGGAAGGTAGCAACTCTGAGCTTTATGGATTCCATGTTCCTTAAATTTTGAACATTGATACATCTTAAATATGGTCATCTCCAAAAATACTGGGCAAAGAAGTGAAAGCAGTTCATGCTTCAGAGCAGAACAGGATGGGGTTCGAGTCCTGGTTCTGTCGCTATCAAACATATTCCCCGAGTGTCAGTTTGCTCATCTGTAAAGTGGCCATATTCTGTATTTCCTCAGTACTGATGGGCTTAACATTTGTGGGTTTCTGAGATCAACCCTATAGGTTGAGTTAATTTGAAGTTTTACCAATGCCAACATGTAAATTTTGGTAATTTGGTAATTCTCTCTGGGTTACCTCATTACTGCATACCCATTGAGAGGGGTGGACCTATGCTAGGTACAGTGTACTTTGTGACTTCACGATTTGGAGGAAGGACTAACTTAAAACCGTAGTGGGGAATGAATTAGGTAGTGCATGCAAAGTGCCTGAGTACCAGGTATAATTACTTAGATGCTCCATTCTTGGAGGCTGGGATTTATCACTGGTTCTACTTTGATGTTATCAATCTGTCCCTGATGGGCTGAGACCACCTCAAGTCCTCTGGCCAGTCCAAGGAGGACAGGCTCTGGGGTTTACCTATGGGAAATGTGGTCCCCACAGGTCAGGGTAACTGTAGGCTACCAGGCTCAGCACCCCTGGCTTGAGTCATTTTGGGTGGGCAGAAAAAAAGGAAGTATGAAAATGATACAGAAATCAAGTCTGCATGGCCTCATTCCTGCCTTTGGTGGCTTCTAGGTCTTGGATGGTGGTGACATAATGGAAATAGGCATTGAGAGACTAGCCTTTGAATGTGCATCAGAAAAAGAGGAAGATTGAGAACAACAATCTAGTCCCTCTGGTGTCCCTTCCCTAGTTCCTGCAGTCCATTACAAAGGTTCCATCCTGGAATCCAACCTCACCTTCATCTGTAATAGATGTTAGAGGATCTGGGGCCTCATCACAGCTTCACTATCTTCCCTTTCCTTATTCTCTTTGCATTTCCATCACCAACAGTCCTGGCATGTAGGAGGTGTTTTAATGAGTGTTTGATGAATTCAAGAAGGAAGAAAGGACCCAGGTTCATTTCTCAGTGGAGTCAAATCTGTAGAATCATGAGGTCAAAGTCAATCCTGCTTATGTTCAAGGCCTTTCTTTCTTTGTATTTAAGCATGGTCCTGCAATCCCACTACTCTGTGAGACTGAGGTAGGAGGATTATACATTTAAGCCAATCTCAGGGCAATTTAGCAACTCAGTGAGACCCTGTCTCCAAATTAAAAAATAAAAAAGCGCTGAGAATGTAGTTCAGTCTGAAGGTCTTGGGTTCAATTCCTAGTACCAGAAAAAAATAAAAAAGAATGGGAGAGCAATGACAGTCATTGTGAAGGTGAGTGACCAGACTAGTTCTGATTTTCCACAGTTTCCTGAGTGCTTCTCATACTTCTGGCTCTGGCTAAAAGATCTGGGTGAGGCCTGGAGCCAGCATTAGGCCATCAGTGAGCTGTGAACCTGATAAAATCCTAACAGTCCCAGAAGCCAAGCTGGACCCGGGCGTGAGATCATCGGATGCCTCAGATACTTGAATCGACTTGTTCACAGCTTTCCCCATACTGTTTTTCATAATTCATGATTCACATGAGATTTTTAACAACAAAAACATTCAGATTAAATTTTTATATGAGATGTTTTTCACTTCTTATACTAGCCTTATCAACTATTTTGATCACAAAAAAACCTCTGCCCACCTCCGTAATTATTTAAGGACTTTTTT
>RJWT010007107.1:0-28102 GCA_004365215.1 Cuniculus paca | reverse complement strand
ATGCTGCTGTGAATGTGTATGTCCATTTGCACCAGAACAGGTAAGGTAGTTTCCTTTCCTTTTCTGTCTATGGGGCAAACTGAATGCTCACTTAACTGCATGCAGCTTTAGGAAAATTCAGGTGTGAGGAGATGAGGAGGCAGGAAAAAACAAATCAAGGCAATAAATGGCAGTGAGAGCCCAAGCAAACCCCTTCTCCTGTTTACGTAGGAGGGATGGTGACTCTCTCTTTGCCTTTTTGCAGGAGCATGGTGTTGTTTCCAGTGGCTGCTGCTAGGGTTTATATCTAGAATGTCCCCAAGAGTCTCAAGTAGTCAGAGGGAGGAATTTTGTAAGGTAATTCAATGGTGGGGGTGCTGTACACATCAGTGGACTGCTCCACTGATAAATTCGTAGCTAAATGTGCTGTTAGAAGGTAGGGCCTCAGTAGAAGTGGTGTCACTAGGAGCATGCTTTTGGAGGGAATGTCTCTCTCACTAGCTCCTCTCTCCTCTCTGTCCTTCCTGGCTGCCATGAATTGAGCTGTTATCCTCTGCCATTACTTTTTGCCATGCTGCTTCTGCCTAGGAGCCAGTCAACCATGCATGGACCAAACATGGAAGCTATGAGCCAAAACAACTCTCTCCTTCTCTAAGCTGTGGAGTCTGATGTGTCCCAGTGAGGGGAAAGTGACTAAAACCAATAACAACTACCCACAGTTGAGAAACATCTCTTCAAAAAAATACAAAGTGTCAGTATATATAGACACATGCCTGTAGGCCACACAAGTTTTTATTCCAAACCGGAGAAAAATGGAGGATTATTGAAGTATTTAGCACCATAATAGCTCAAATCAGTGACAATGGCCAAATTTTGTTGTATCGACATCCCTGAGGGGAAACTGGCACCAGGGCCAGGGTAACAACTGATCTGTGTATCTATTTACATAAATTTGCATCGGTGTGATGTTGAAATAAATGCCAATATTAAGGGAAGTGGTTTTCTCCTAGACTTAAGTGTGTCCACAGAACACAGCAGTAAAAACCTCTAGCTCTGGAATCAGGCCCATCACCTTCTGCTTGTATGCCCCTGGATGAGTTCTTGCAGTAGGTTGTTGCAAAGATTAAATAAGCTGATGTGTAAAGGATTCAGAGTATCACTTGGCCTGTGAAATGCTCAGGTATTAGTTACTATTCTTATCCCAGAGCAGGCCCACTGTCCCTCCCCATCAACCCCAGTGAGAGTACCTCTGCTTTTATCCTTCCGTAAATCATAAAAGTTAGAAATTTAGAGCTGGGAGAGATTTTAGAACATCTAATCAGTCACTTTCAAACTTTTATTTTATTTCTTTTAAAATAACTATAGAACATTTTCTGAAAATGAAAGCTTACAAGGAAACCCAGCATGAGGAGCTGTGTAGCATTATAGTTAAGAAAATGGACTTTGCAGACAGACAGGTCTGATTTCCAGTTTGGGCCAAGCTACTTATTAGCCTTGTGACTCAGGGCAAATGATTTGCCTTGGCTTTAAGCCTCTTTTTTTCATAAAGTGTAAAACAGCAAGAGTAGTTGTAAATATTTCATAAGGATTTTATGAAGCTAAATGACTTCACACCTATGAAGTGTTTAGTTCAATGCCTGGCACATAATAGGGACTCAATAATTAGCTTAACCCTTAAAATTTTAATATGTGACATAAATATGAGCAGAAGTTCTCCAGCTGAAATAGGCAAGAGAAACAGAATCACACTGGAGACTCCAGGGAGTCCCTGTGACTCTGCAGAACCCACCTAAGGGCTCCTGATCTAAGCCAGCATTTTTTGGAAACCAAAGTCTATGATGCTCCCAGCCTCTAATAACACTTATCATTAATTATTACCAACCCAGTCCCTTACCAGGGCTCTCCCTTCTTTTTGACCTTTTATGACAGCCATGAGTAAACCTCTTTGGCTTAAATGTCCTTTTCCAAGCCAGATTAAAATGAACTCAACTGTGTGGCATCCCCTGTATTTGTTTCTCAGTGGGGCAGAAGTGTCCTGGACTTGCACTTCTAATGTGTCCTGCTCCCTTCCTGTGCTTTCTGCAGCTCACAGTCAGAGGGTGAATGAGTCATTTGGTTAAAAATAAAAACAATACCATCTTTCCTCTAATGGCTTTGTTCATGGTCACTGCAGGCTGTCACCGATATGCATTCCAAGCAGCCAGGGACAGTCAGTGGGCAGCCCAGGGAGCTGGCTTTCCATAGGTTTATATTCACCTTTGTTTTGCTGAAACACAGGTCCAACCATCACAGGGATCCAGGCATCCTGCCTTGGCTGGGCCATGAGTGATGGGAGGATTGGATTTGGGTACCATAATGTGGAAGGGATAGGCTCTTGCCAGAAAAGGACTGTGACAGACCCAGGCATCTCTGAGTTAGAGGATAGAGGATAAGAGTCATAGCCCATAGGGAGTTAGTCTAATTCACTCATTTCGGCAAGATGCAGTAAGAGAGTAATGCATCTATGGTCACTTATGTAAGAGAGAGAAAAACAAGACACAAATTCAAGGCTTCTGTCTGCAGTAATCATAACACCTCTTGCTATTATTATTCTATTGTGTTCCCAGTAATACGCTGAGTGCTTTCATCATTCAGTCCTGAAAAACAGTCCTATGAAGTAAGTATTCTTAGTTTCTCCCATGTAAGAAATAAGACAAATGAAATTTAGAACAGTTATTTGCCTAAGCTCTACCAGCTGGCACGTATTGAAGAGATGCATGAAGTAAGTTCACTGGAGACTGGTGAACATGGATTCTCAAACACAGAACTCCAACATTTGGGGTGTGAGTGATTTTGTGGGTGCTGAGAAACCAGGTCACTGTCTTGCTAATTACTGAGTCCTCCATTCATAGCCAAACATCTGATCAGGAACTGGCATGCCACAGTTATCTGTTGAGTTCATGGGTGATGCCCACGATGTTTACTCCACCGGAAGCAGATCTCTTCCTCTAGTTAGTAGCATTGGTGACTGCTATGTACCTTTGGTCAGGACATTTTCCTCCAGCCAGTTTGGGATAGCTTCTCTCTTCATTTTTCATCAGACCCTGTCAACACACATGATTTAAGCTCAGGATAGTGAAAGGAAATAAATGTCGGGGTTAATCTGGAGGCTCGAGAAGTCATGACACAAGTCTAGATTCTACTGTGCGACTTTGGAGAGGTACTCATCTTTCTGGGACCTCAGTTTACTTGGTGTAAGAAAAATAGATGGTTTTCAAACCTTCATCCAGTTAGAGCTTGATCTCCACATGGTACAGAGCAAGGATTTTCAACCTCAGCATGATGGACATTTGAACGAGGTAATTTTTTGTTGTGGAGACCTGCCCTGTGCCTTGAAAGAAGCGTAGCAGCACCCTCAGTTTCCACTATCAGATGCCAGTAGCTCTCCCTTCATTGTGACAAACAAAAATGCCTCCCAACTTGGAACACCATCAAAACACCTTCAAACACTCCAAATTGAAAACATCTCCAGGGAAGAGGGAATAAAACCTCTCATGTAAATAACCCAAAGTCTGCCCTGGCTTTGAGCTCCATAGCATTGGGTGGGCCTCTTGCCCTTTCTGGGCAAATCCACAAAAAGAAGGAGTTATTCTACCTGGCCAGGATGACTGGAGCTCCAGTTATGATCCTTCCCTGCCTGTGCCTTGGCTGGAAGCGGTGATAGATGCAGTGTTAAATGCTCTGCAGTGGGTATGCAACTGTCAGGTAACTATCAGGTTCATTACGTGTGTGAAGGGCAACGTAGGGGTGCAGGACAGTATTACGTTCACTGCATTCATAAAACCTCACAAATCATGTTTGCAGCACAAGAAAAGTCATGGAAGCTCCTCTTCAAGCCTTCCACCAGTCCTAGATGTGCACACTCCAAGCTCTTTATAATCCTGTTCATCTGAACCCTGTCTAACTCATGTTCTCCTTAAGATACACAGATAGATGATAGTTGGACAGACAGATGAGAGAGAGATGATGATGATGATAATGATAGGTATATTTATATCTAATAGGAACTAGATAATGATTATAGATGATAGATAGATAGATTATATTTATTCTGTTTCTATAAAACCTTGACTGAAGTAACTTATTAACTCATCATCATCAATAATATTCACACATCATTCGGTCTGGTGAATACATATGCCAGGAACTCTGATAGCTGCTAGGATCATCATTTCTCAGATGAGGGTAAAGACTTAGTTCTACATTTTCTTTTTGCTGTGACCATGAGCTCCTCTTTTAAAAGTGGGTCCAGAATCATCACTCCCTCTCCTTCAAATGTTCCTCTTGATCTCTCTGGAAGGAGCCTTTTGTAAGGATTTAAGAAAGTATGATTATTTACAGCAAAATTAGAGAGAGTATCATCAGATGTGTAGATTCTAAGCATTCAAGAGCCAGGATTTTTGTGTGATTTGTCCTCTTCTATACACTGCATACCTCAAGCAGGGACTCACTGTATAAATAAATGAAGGGTCTTACTTTTCCACTGGCTATCTGAGAATAGCAGGGTAACTCCATGTTTGCATTGAATACACTGATAAACATTCAGTCAGCAACAAAATCAAAACATATCCCAACTTGGAGAATGATTTCTCCATGAACTGTAAAACAACTGTTTTCAGATTTTATTTTAAGAACATAATACTCTAGTCAAATAAAATCTTATACAAAAACACACTGTACAAAGCAGGAGTTGTTTTGTCCAAAATTGTTCATAGTTGTAAAAAGGGTATAGATCCCAAAGACCCCCATCACTTTCTCTTTTCATTTAATCTCTTTATACTCTCTCTTCTTTTCACTTAATCTCTTTTCATTTCTTTTCCTTTCTTTTCTGGCTTTTAGACTTTCTTTAAATCCTTGAGTCTCTAAAGAATATAGTCTAAAAAGAACTGGCCATACCTACTATAAACAGAAGCTTGGGGTAGTAGAAAGATCACTGGGCAAGAAGAAAAAAATTTGGCTTAACTTTGTGCCTCTGAATTACTGTGAGCCTACTGTTCAGTTATTTCTTTTCTCTATACATCAGTTTTCCCATCTGCAAAATAGGACAAATGAAGTAATATTAAGCATTCTGAGCAAGTATAACAATCTAGAACAAAAGAAAGAGGCATTCATGCAATCCACCAACTTCCTCTTTTACAATAACCCCTTTTGTCTCACCCTTTGGTCCCATACTTTCCCTTCTGAGGAAAAGATGGAGGGGGACCCAATGTCACTTTTTCAGAAGTCAGAGCATCAGCAGCATTAACCCAATAACTTCATGGAGTTACCATGGCAACTTGTACTCTGCAATGATGCAGTCAGAATCAGGTATTCAGATGATATGATCAGAAATGACAAGGGATACAACAGAAGACTCAAAGTTATGATAGCAGCTGGGACTCTGTTTGGCTGGAGCAGATGAAGGCACAATGCCGTGGCCATGTTCCAGGCAATTAAAGGGAGTATCAGTGTCTATTTGCCAACTAATTACAGAATATCATTCGAGTGTCATTCAGCCAGAACTTGCTCCTTGGCCTCATGGGCCCTGACTGAGAGCAATCAACTTTTCCTTCATTATTCCATTCATATCGGGTGAACATCTTGTAACTTCTCACGGCACAAGCTTGGCTGTGATGGGACATGCTTTCTCTGGACGCTCTTTTCCACCACACAAATGTATACACATTTCTTTTTGGACTGTTGTTTTGTCTCAAACTTTCCAACTTCTCACTTTGGTATGCACTCTGGTGCCAGAGCTGCAGAAAACCTATCTTCCAGATCTTGCTTCTGTTGCATCTTGGGGCAACCTTAGATGACTTTTATGAATCTTGGATTTCATATCCGTTTCCTGCTTGGTCAGGTCCCCAGTTTTTTGAGATAGTCAAATTATCCCATGTGTTTTATAGCACATTAAAAACTACAAAGCTATTGTTCAAATGTTAGTGTTGTATGATCTAAATGTCTGCTTCCATTTTCAAAACTCTTTCATCTTCACAGTCATTTCCCAAGTTGGATACAGGGAGGGGATTCTAGTTCCATGTATTAAGGAAAGTACTCTAAAAAAACCAGAAGTTCACAGGAAAGGAAAGGGTTCACAGGAAAAATAAAATTGAATTTCATTACGCAAAAACCTTTATGCAGACCTTCACTGTGCCTTTAAACTAGAAATGTTACCTTTCCACAAAAATTGTTTGTTTGTTTTCTCCCAAGGCTCACTTATTTTCACTTTCTGAAATGAACTAAACAAGCAATAAAATTGGAGAATTACTAATCGTTGCTATCTTCTATCAAAGTAGGTGTATCATAAAGACTAATTTAAAGCTATAAAAATTAAAACCAGGGAATCAAAGAAGGTAAAGCACAAAGAAATTAGGTCACTTCACTTCTTTCTAGGCTCTGTAGTTGTTTTCATTTTTTTTTCTTGCCAGAAATGCAAATTCTCATTCCTTTCCAAAAGGCCTACAGGAACAGAAATTCTAGGAGTAGAGCTCAGAAATTCCTTTTTTAAATGGGCAAAGTGATTCTGACACATGCTAAAGTTTCAGATTCACTAAGTCTAAATCACTCATTGGGTTACTTAGTAAAAGTGCCCTTTCCAATATCATATGTCTCAGTTTGGATAATAAATTGAATGGTAATGTTCAATGTAGCTATGTGACTGAAATATTTTACTAAATAATTGCATTCCTTTTTGTAAACAGCAGCTACACATGTGCAAGTGCACACACACACAAACACACAGATTCACATCCCTGGTCAATCTTCCTCCTCTGGACAATTGATCTACTAAAGAGTTAATGCCTGGCATTCCAGAGTACCCTCATCTTCACTATGCAGGATCCCTTCAGAAGGATGGCTACACTTGTTCTACCCTTCCTGTGACAATTCAGTGGCTACCATTCCAAGTGCTTGGCACTGTGCCTGCTGCACAAAAAGAGCCCAACAAACAGTGGTTATTTCTACTTATTTTCAATTTTTGCTGTATGCCATAAACTGTGGTATGTTTGGAGCATTAAAAAATAAAGACAACAGCAGGACTCTGTATAGTGGTCCGGGTAGAGTTTCCACTTGATTGGCTTTTGGATCCACCCTGGGGACCGGCAGAGCACACATTCAAGTGGGCCTGGATGGGTCACGGATCAGGGGCCTTGAGCGCTGTTTCTGATGCCTCCTCCTTTCCACTCTGGAGCTCTTCTCCTGAGCAGCTGTGCTCTGCCGCACCCTTCAGCCCTGTGTCTCTGCTTTAGAGCCCACCAATCATAGATGGAAACCACAGCAAATTGTCTCTTGCCCTTTATGTTGTGGGTGTGGGTGTTATCTCTGTGATGAAGAGGTGACCAATACACTCTGCCTTCATGGAGCTTGTGATCTCGATGGAGATCCTGACTGCAAACCATTATGGTGCAGAGGGGCAGTGCTTTAGTGGACAAGGCAGAGTGACACAGCAGTACAGATGGTAGTGACTGTGGGAAATGGGTAGATGGGTACCCACCAAAAGCCAAATGGGGCAATGTGAAAAAACCCAGAAGTCGAGAAAGAGTATGATGTTTTGGGGAAAACTGGAAGTGGCTGAGATTGACTGGAGCACACTGTATGGTTGGGGACAATATAATGAAAGATAATAATAGATAAGTCTGAAGATGTTGGCAGGGGCCCAACCATCAGCAGCAAAATTTATTTGGAGGGCAATAGGAAGCCGTGGAAAGATTCCCAGTCGAGGAGTACTATGTTTATATTAGTAGTATAAAGTTTGTTCTAGCTATTGTGTAACTGTGTGTGATTGAGAGAAGACAAGGGCTGTGAATTAATATCAAAGCTCATCAATGCTTCATGGCTGAGGAAAGTGGAGTGGACCTGAAATTGTAAGTCTACAGCCAGGTTTACTTTCGCTTCAATGTACTCAAAATAAAACATTGTTTCCTTTCTCTCCATACATTATTAAAAATTCTTGTGGAAAACAAAACATTCACACTATATCCTGGGCAATTGGATCTCTAATGGGGTTTTGTTTTCATTGCTCTTGCTATCTATATTGTCCACCTCATTATAGGGCTCTAATACAAAGAACATCTATTACACCATCCTCTATCATCTAAGTATCTCTATCACATTCTTGCTAATTATAGTGAGGGTGGAGTTTCAACCTGATTGGCTTTGGGATTCACAGCAAGGTTTGGCAGAATATATTTCTAGGTGTGTCTGGGTGGGCCATGGAGGCATGGCATTGGCGTCTATTCCCGATTCCCCTTTTACTCTGGCAATCGTCTCCTGCTGTTTTCCAGCTGCTATGAACTAAGCTGATTTTCTCTGCCTTACCCTGCCACCGTGATGTCTGCCTTGGAGCCAGCTGAATGTGGACTAAAACTGCGAGCAAATTAAACCTCTCTTGCTTTAATCATGGGTGTCAGGTATTGTTTTCCAATGACAGGAAAGCTGACTAAGGCACTAATAAAATTATTTTGCTTCTCCTGTGATTTACAACATAAATCTGTGAGTTAGGCTGGGTAAAAGTGGAAACTGCAGCACAAAGAGAGCCGTCCATGTTTGTTCAAATAGCATGATGCCATGTCTCTTGTCTCCGATTTTCTTGAATTTGTCCCTTCACCATGCTTCCTTCCACACATGCATCACTGGGTCAGGACAATGGATAAACCAAGGTTTGAAAAAAGGTGGCTTTTGCACAGGTGTGAGATGGGTCGTTCAGTTCTGTTTAAACTTCTCTGCACCGTGCGTGGGTTAGAGATGCCAGAAAGGAAAGGGAAAAGGAGAAGAGAAGAATTCATGTTGTGTTCTAATCAGGCAGGAGAGTGCAAGGAAGCCAGAGGACCCATTACACCACAGCTACACCTTCCAAGTGAATGGTTCCACACCTTTTCTGAAGACAAGTGCAGGGGAAAGAGAATCATGAGCACATTAGGAAGAACACTGGGCTGAGTTACAATTCTGCTATCTACCAGCTGTTCAGCCTCATCTTTGATGAGCCTCAACTTTCCTATATGTAAATGAGAGAACGCACATAACCCTCCTGAGCGTAGTAACACGGGTTACCTAGTTACTTAAATGAAATTGGGCCTGGAATGTTCTTCCCCCAAATAACAGCACAGCTCCTACCTTCAATGTGTGCCTTGATGTCTGTGCCCCTCTAGCAAGGATGCTCCGTCCATCTCATTTAAAAGTACAGCACTGTTTCTTCTTGTCCTTTCTGTCTCCCTTCTGACTTTATTTTTCCTCACAGAACATACCTCCCTCTAACATAGAGAAGATTCTACCTGTTTGTTGGTCCTGTGTGCTCCCTTCAAGGACAGCAACGATGATTTGTCTGATGTGTTCCTCACCATATCACCATTTCTACAACAGTACATTGCACAAAAAGCTTGTTTTGCATCTCCAAAATTATTTATCAGTCACTCCAATTTTTTTGTTTACTAGGTAATACATGGATATCGTCACTGAAAATAAATGGAAATATCAACATTACAAAAATGGAAAATACATTATAAAAACAATTCTGGGGAAAACTTTCCTTAAGTTTCCTCTTTTCAGTTCTTCCCCACAGGCAGCCATTGTTTACTTTTAGCTGTGGAAACTTCCATGTGCTTTATTAATCTGCACAGTTTGTATTTAGTCTGCAAGAACACCATCAAATACATGCATTTCTACCCTCAATTACGGATAAGGAAACTGAGGCAGCGTTGCTAAATCTTTAATATATGAATGGAACCATTGGAAGCCCAATTAGCCCATAAGGGCTAAATTTTTCATTACAAACCTCTTGTGGTCAGCATGCCTTGATACTTTTCAGAATTCATCTGCTCCTTCCCTTACCCCTTTAGATTACTATAGGACTAAATTTCATTCAAACCACACACTGGTTTTATCATCCTGTCCTTGGTCTCTTCCCACCAGGGACTAACTTGAGTGCCCTCAAAATCCTTTCTATTACCAATTCATGAGTTTGCTCAGCCAGGATCTCCCTAGCTCCTTGCTGTCCTGCCCTTGCCTCTGGGATGGGCTGCAGGGAAATCTTTCCTATTTGCCAACTCTGAAGTCAAACCATTTATAAATTCCCATGTGGCCCCTTGGAGCTTCTTATTAACAGCAGTGCTTGATGCTTTTCACGAAGGAATGGATTGCTTTCCAATAAGTGGGAATGCTGGAAGCTGGAGAAAGAATAGCTTCCAGCGAGGTTTACAAACAGCGCATGCCCAAGGAAGCCAACCAAGCAGGGTGAGCTATTCCTGCTATGCGATGGGGCTTCACTGATGTTTTCCTGCAATCACTCACTAATGTCTCTGACTTTTTATATATAATAGCGCCCACTTTACTATCTCATATGTCTGACCTCTATTATTTGGGGGAGAATCTACATAATCATCATGAGTTATAAAAATCCCTTGCAATAAGAGAGTGATTTACACAGTACTTATTGGACAGGGCTATTTCTTAGACTTATAAAATTGCAGAGGTGACTCCTAGGGATGAATATATCTAGAGGATCCAAAGTTCCCTGCTGCAAACTCTCCAGCTAGAAGAACTCAGAAGGTATAATGACAGTCCATGAACTCTTTTCAATATTTCAAAAATGCTAACGGGAATCATATATCTCCCCAATAAAGTCAAACTTTAATTGCTCTTGGTGGGAATTATAGCAACTAAAATTGCTACTTATTGGAAAACTAATTATTCTTTAATAAAAGTAGTTTAATAGACATACCTATGGAAACATTGGGGGTCTATGAAGAAAAGTTATAAAGGAAGAACTTAGTAGTAACGAAAAGTGGGGGACTTTGTCCACAGGGATCCCACATTTTAGGCATGAGGAAGGCAGAACCCAAAGAAACAAATTACACTCTGAAATTCTTCATCACTCTGTCCTTAGATTGGGCTTCACCTAGCTTAAACATGAGTGCACTTGCTGGTCTTAGTCTGTCCTTCCCCCTCCTGTTTGCCCTTGGCCCTGCAGCAAGAGTGACTTTTTTGGTCCATAACCCTCCTGCACTCCCACTGACTGACACACTCAGATCACTAGAATTGCTGTTGGATGAAGACACACTTCTCCTCTGGGGAGACAAAGTCTTTCATGATCTACCTGTAGCATCATATGAGATGACCATCTCTTGTTGTTTGTTTGAATTGGTTCAGGAATGATGTTAGTGCAGCAGAGAGGTTAGGAAGCACAAGACTAGGGATCTTAGCAGACAAAGCCTGTCTTCCAGACTAGAGGGCCAGGAGGAGGCCTGAGGACAGGAGCTCAGAGATGCAGCACCTTCTAGGCAAAGGCACATGGAGAAACCTCACCTCAATACTGCTCAGGTGCCAAGCAGTCCATAGAGGAGAATTAGCAGCCCTGGCTCCATTGGGTCGAGGTCAGTAAAGTGCTACTCTCCTCTACCCGCTCTGTTTTCTGAGACCCATCAAATATAACGCCATCTTCTCTCGCCTGTTTGCAGGTACAGAGTCATGATTCACAGTGTCTCAGCACATACAGGACACTGCCTACTCTCAGAGGCCCCACGACCTGGCACATAGCTGCTTCTTTGAGAGAGAAAAAAAACAAACAGTAACAAACAAAGCAGTCCCCAGACTCACAATCAGAAGACATAAGGGTTTGCAAAAATTAGGGACACTATATTTAATCTGCAAGGTCCTCTTTCTGCATTATTGCTACATCTAACAATCTTGGACAATTATCAAGCCAAGGGCATGTATAAAGTTGCCTCTTTTATTTTTCAAATGAGAAAAGCAAAACTAAATATTAAGTGACTTCCTTGTAATCAGAGTAGAGTATAGACAGTCTCTGTATACTAACAGGAAAATCAACTGAATATGTTTAATTTTACCTCTATCTTGCTGTGAAATATGGGACAAATTACTGAAGCTATCTGATTTTCAGTTTCCTCACCTAAAAGAGGGAGATAAAAATAGTAGCAGGCGCCTAGAGATATTTGTGGAATAAAATGAGGTCATGTACTTAATTGGGTAATACACGTATATGGACACTGAATGCCAAGTAGTAAAGAACTCCTGTCGCTGAACTCCACATCCTTTGCTTCCCAATCACTGTTCTGTAAACACGTTCTGCAGCTTTGGTGAATCATTTCATCTCACATTATTGGTCCCTCCCATTATGAGATGGGACATAAACTCTCTTACTCAATAAAATGATCAGAATTCAGTTCCGTGTGAATCAAAAAGAGATAAGATTTCTGTTATTTCACTAGTAAAGCCCCTTCACTCCTTTTCGTATTTCAAATTACCTTAAAAACTCATAGATTCTGAGACCTATAATAGTTTCCAAGCAACATCTTCCTAACCGTCTTTCCAGTGTTTCAATTCTCTCTATGACTCATCCATCAAGTGATGGTTCAACATATATTTGATTACCTCTGGTAAGGGGGGCCTCACTACCTTGTAAGACAGCATACTTAGAGTGATATTCTAAACTCTCTAACATTCACCCAAAGTACAAGTCATGGAAGCATCTTTCTTTCTTCTGCTGCTTTTCTTCTAGCCAGGTCCATGGAAGTCATGAAGAATTTGCAGTAATGAAACTTCAACTGCATTTTTCTCCAGATTGTAACAAATTCAATTGGTATTTGTTAGTCATTTTTTTCCTCCTTTCTTTTAAAAAAAATGTCTTAAGCACATTTCACCATTCAAAGTGGATTTTTTTCTTTCTTTTTTTTTTCTTTCTTTCCTCCCTGTCTACTGGTTCACACTGGGATGAAAAGCAATAAAAAGTCAGAAAGAAGTATAGGTTTGCCTTCTGGCTTTGTCAGTTAGACGAATAACACCATAAAAAACAGTGAATGCTATCAGTTAAAGAAAACTCCTTTCTTGCCCTGTACATTTCACTGAGTTTTCTTGCAGGGGATTTGGACAGGGAAATGTTTTCCAGGAGATGGATAAGTTGGAGAGTTAAAGGTTTTGCATTAAAAACAGATTCTGGTTATAATATTCTCCTAACAGTTGCATTTTTGTCACCTTGTTTTGTGAGTCATGAAAATAAATCTCAGGGGCACACAGGACATCTGGGTACACCAGAGTATGTGCCATTCAGAGCACAATCAAGAAGAAATTCCTAGCCAGCCTTGTGGCTATAAAGGTTTTGTGTATTCAGTCACTTTTTCCCCTCCACGACCCCCAGCATCAACTTCCCCTTCTCTTTTTAATGTCCTTTGTGTTTCTAATCAGCTTCCTTGATCTGCCACTGACTTCTGAAAGTGGCATGAATAGACAACATGAGATGATATCATAATATTTTATACTTGGCAATGCTGGTTGGGGATGCTAATATTTAATCTCAGATTAAAGTATCTGAAAAGTTGCAGGAGAATTTTCCATTAAGATACAGAGATACTCTGGAAGTATTCTCACCTTGTTTGAAAACTTTATCATGCAAGTAGACAGCATACAGAGTTAGAAAAAGATTCTGGTGAAGCTGAACCTCTTGCCTTACTGGAGATTGGGGGCTAAATGTGAATTTCAAGTCTAGAATAAATGCAAAAATGAGAAAGGGCTTCATGATTTATGCACTCTCTGACCAGACTAAACAAAGGAACACAAAAATGGACAGGGATTCTTTGCTTTGGGCATGAGCGGTGGAGCTGGATCTCTAGAGTGACTCTGAACCTTTCTCCTATGAGATTGTAACTCGGTGGGTACAATAACAAACCAAACTGGAATTTACATTTGTGTCACAATGTATAATTCATAAGTATCTCCTCATCTGTGGTGTCATTGGGGTGGGTGGACACCACTGGGCTTCCCACCCACTTTTTTTTTATTTGTACTAGGAATTGAACTCAGGATCTTGTGCTTGCCAGGCAGGTGCTTATGCCACTGAGCTACATCCCCAGGCCTTGGGCTTCCCCTTTAGTCAAGGAGTATGTGGAGGCTCAGAGGCATGAAGCTGTTTGCCCAGAATCATAGGTTATTTGGTTTATCTTTCAATGCAAGGAATTTGGACTCCAAACCCAGTGCTTTTTCCCTTAAAACATCTTTTCTTTCAACAGTTGACAGAGTACCAGGTCTACTTGTGGGGAAAAATGATAATGAAGAGGGTTGGAGATGGTGATGACAATGTCAGTGATGGTTTGGATACTAATTTACATGATCTTCAAGTTTCTAGCCTTACTAAATGTCAAGACCTAGTTGTGTACTTTCATACAATGTCTCACAGTCCTTATGACATCCATAAATCAATGCAGTATTGTTACTATTTAATAATATTATTTTATTTTATGGGTAAACAAAGTGAGGCTCAGAGGTTAAATTGTTCAAGGTTATGTAAAAATTACCAAAATTGATTCTGGATAAATTTGAGATTTTTGTAATTTTACTACCATTTGTCCTCAGAAACAAGCAAACAAACAAGCAAAAAAAAGCCAAAAAGTGTGAGGCGGGTTGATGGTTAATCTTTTTTTCTTTTTTTTTGTACTGAGAATCAAACTCACAGCCTCTCACTTTCCAAGCAAGCACTGTGCCACTGAGCCCCGGCCCACAATGGGTAATCTTACGTGTTAGTCCAACTGAGTTAAGAGATGCTGTCTTAGTTTTCATTGCTGAGATGCAATACCCAATACCCCCAACTGTAAAGGAAGAAAGGTTTATTTTGGTTTACCATTTGTAGAGGTTTCAGTCCATGATTGGATGGTTCCAAGCAGGGTAGCATAGCAGGGGAGAAATAGCTCATGGTGTGACAGCAAAGCAGAGAGAGAGAGATCAAGAGAGGAGACAGGGAGACAGATGCTCCCAGACCACAACTCCAGTGACCCAACTTCTCAGATCAAGCTTCACCTCCCAACATCACATTTAGCTGTAAACTCCACTGATTAGTATCACACCCTCATGACCAAGTCATTTCCCCAAAACCCCACCCATATGAGCAAATGAGCCTCTTGGGGACATCTAGATATAAATCATAAGAGATGCCCAGATGGCTAGTAAAACTGTCTGTGAAGGTGCTTGTGGAAAAGATTAACCTTTGAATCAGTGGACTGAGTAAGGATTACCCTCCCCTATGTGACTGGGCATCCTTAAATCAGCAGTGGCATAAATAGGAAAAGAAGAAGCAGGAAGGGCAAATTTTCCCTCAATTTTATCTGGGACCATCTCCTGCTTCTGAACAGTGACCTTGCTGGTTCTTGAACCTTTGGGTCTGGACCAAAGGCTACACTCATCTTTAGCTGTCTTCAAGGCAGGGATTGACAGGAAAACTGCTGCACACAGTTACTCCTTTAAGGACATTATGCAGTTAAGGATGCCTACATATTAGTTGGAAACTAACACGGGCTCAGAATTGAGGAAGGATACTGGATGCAGCTTCATAGATCCAATTGTGTTTCAAACTTGCATTGAGTGCCTGGCACACACAGTTCTGATATACGCAAGCTGGATGGAGATCTTTAGAAGAATCTTGAAATTTGTAATTATAAAATCATGTGATAGCATTGATGAGTATTATTTCAGCTGAATGTGGGAGGCTAAAATGAAAGGTGTAGTAGAAGTATAATGGGAAGTGATTAAGGTCAGATAACAGCAAACTGTGGATAAGTTTGTGATCAAAAAGGCCTTCCCATTGGTACTGTAGTAGCAAAAAGGCTTAGTGACTTACAAAAATCAAAGGATTTCCCATCTATCCTCTTTATTTAAGATGAGAATTGAGATTTTTCATGAGTTAAAGAAGAATACAGTGGAGAGGCAGAGATTAAAGATACTGGGTACAGAAGGAATAATCGATGAGAAGACAGAAGGCAACATGGATTGCAATTCAGAAAGGAGGGCTGCTTTCTGCTGAGGCCTCAGGCTCATTAAATATCTGGATTAGTGCATGAATCATGTCAGATTCTTGCACCAAGAAAATCCAGGATATGAACAAAAGGGCACATACATTCAAGTCCAGATTCTGTTACTCTCTAACTCTAATCGTGAACAAGTTCTAAACCTGAGCTTCTACATTTATGAAAAAAAATGCAAACTGAACTCCTTGGATTACTCCAAATCATAAATCCCCACACTTGGTTAGTACACATTACCTTTAATGTTTTAGTAATTTTTTCACAGCACCTTAGTAAAAGAAATACCTAAGACTTTCATTGAATGAGTAGCTGGATCCAAATAATTTTAATAAATATGTATGTTTTATCATCTAATATATGTAAAATGAAAAAGATAATGTAATCATTTTATTTCACAAAATATAATAATCACTTGTAAGCTGCATGCAACTGTGGAGACTAGAATTTCTCAAAGCTTGGAATCAGATTGAATAGTACATTCCCCATTTTCTGTTTCACATTGACCTTAGCATGGTACTTGAATTTTTAATATAATAACCCCTAAACCCCAGCAGCACATATACATGTATGACATCATTGAAAGGGTTATAATGGGATCTGATGCTGAGAGTCTGAATGACCTGTGAATCGTGAATACCCCAGTAGCCACATGGTGTATGGTAAATGTCACATATACACATTTTTCTCTAACGTGTTAAATACCGCTCAGTGCTCCTATTTTCTATGACTTCTGAGTAACGTTTGCACATTTAGGGAGCCTTCGTTCTAAAGACTAAATTGAATAATATGTATATGATGTGTTTGATATAGTATAAAATGACCCCTTATAAATCAGTAAGATAAACTGGAAATCCCAATAAGGAGAGGGGGGGAAAAAAAGAGTGGCAGGAGAGGAGCAGAAAGGATCTGCAGAGAAAAATATCAAAAGAGAACATCCTAATGGCCAGTACAAGCCTAAATTGGGATTAGTCTTCCCTAATCATTAGGGAAACAATCAAAACAATGAAATAACATTTTCACTCATGCAATGCAAGAAAACTAAAGATTGATTCTATCTTATTGCAGATGAGACTGTATAGGAAAATAAAACTCTCTTATACTGTTAGTGAAAATATGTATTACTGCAGCATTTTTGGAAATTAAGCTGGAAGTTATCTAATAAAATAAAAAATTGTATCCATTTATCACAGCAATCCCACTTGAAGGAATCCAGCATAGAGAAATAAAAACACCAGTATACATGAATATATGATCAAAGATCATTATTAGATAATTGTTTATCATAGCATAAAATAAAGTCTGGAGCCAACCTGAATGTCTGTCAATAGTCAAATAATTCTTTTGCATCTATTCCAGGGAAACTGGTTTAGTTATTAAAGGAATGACTTAGATCTGTGTGTATTGACCAAAACGGATATCCGTGAAAAAGGCTAAATACAGAGTAAATGGATATAGTAGGATGCTGTTTCTTATGAAGAAATACTGCAGGGAAAGTTAATGTTTGTCCAAGTATATGTAAAAATCAGGTAGGGCAAAGGTAACATGCTTAATTCTTGATATTAATTAAAGTGTGTGTGTGTGTGTGTGTGTGTGTGTGTATGTGTGTGTGTCTGTGTATGTGGCAGGAAACAGGGATAGATGGGTGTACACAGAGAGAGAGAAAATTACTGTTTTTATCTATGTTCATATAGTGTTTTGCAGGTGGTAACTAGCATTTATGGCCCTTTGTGCTTTAAACAATAAATCCAATGGTGTGTTTGTTTGCTTTCTCCTCTTAGATACATTTGACATACCTATACCTGTGAGTGCCATATAATAGCAATTTTGTGTGCCTTAGTATTAAATCTGGTTTTCTCTGTGCCTATTACTTTGTTTTCTGTCTCTGTCTCTGTCTCTCTCTCTCTCTTTCTCTTTCTCTCTCTCATAGATCCTTCTCCCTTTTACTTTCTCTCCCTCCCTCTTTTCTTCTACTCTCTCCCTCTGTTTTACACCAGATGATGAGAAACAAATAAGGGATTAAACAGGGCGCTGCCCTTGAGGAGTTTACAATCTGTTAGGCTGATGATCAGCACATTTTTAGATAGAGAGGAAAGAAGTCAAGGGATATTGTGCCAGATGGACTTAATTTCAATGAAGAACAGAGTAAGTCCTTCCTACTTAGGAAGGAAGGGAGCTGAGGACTTATGTGGAATAAAACTGGCTTAGACTGCAATACAGAGTCAACAGGAGATGAATGGAGGGATTGTCGTTCAGTCATCCTGCCTAGATAATTTTGAAATGTATCTTTCTGAAGGCAGGAGTCTGGGTTCAGGTGCTTCTGAAAGTCTCTTTGGAATCTGATTTTTTCCTTTCTTCCCAGCTGTATATAAGATGTGTGAACCAATACACTCTTTCCTTACCTAACATTTCCATCATTTCTATGTCAGACACGCTCAGAAACAAACTGCTCCTGCTCATCACATCCAAATCCTGCCTCATCCATAAAGAGAAAGACTGGATTCCAGCTGCACACACCATCCCAGCAGCCTGATCCTCCTCTTTCACCCCTCACCTCTTAACCCAGACACTGGCCTCCCTCTCCAGGCCCAAACCAACCAGCATTCCCTGGTCAGTTTTGCCTGTATTCCTGGACAATGCTCCTGGTAGAGGCAGAAGAAGGGTCAGATGGCAGGGCCACTGGCCTGGGCTCCCACAAGCTGTGTCCTAGTTTTCCAGGGTAAGATGTCAGGAGTTGCCTTATTGTGGCCTCCTCCACTCCATAAATCCTTTTTCTGAATCTGAAGAAATGGCTTTGCCAGCCCCAAGAGAAGCCTCCTGCCTAGGGAAAGCCAGTCCTGAGAAGCTGCCATCAGACCCCATTGTCTGTGTCCTGGGACAGTTGCCAAGGCCTGGGTCTCTTGGCTGGGGATGTAGAAGGGCCCTGTTCTGATCCCATCTGTTCAGAATTGGAGAGGGAAGCCAGATCTCCTCCTCCTCCCCTCTCTCCCCAAACCCCAAGCTCTATGGTTGAGTGGCTTTTCAGAGATGAAAAACTAGAGCCCTGTCAAGCAAGTCTTTCTGCTTGACAAAGATGGAATCTAAATATAGAAAGGTGCTGCTACACTCCCCTATGGAGTAAGCCACCCCAATTTAGCACACAGTTTCTGGGAGGTTCCTCCCTCCCTTGGCATCTTCTGCAGGACTGAGGACATGGTGACGGGTCAGAGAATGCTGTGTGGGTCCAACCTGCCAAATTCTGCCCAGATTTCTTGCCCATACATCAAGTTCTCCTATGCCAAACCCCCAGAGGATCCACTGAGGCATCCCTGAACTCCTCACTTTTCGTCTGCAAATAGCCGTGGTCCCTCCTGCTGGCCTTGGGGCCAGTTTTTTAATACACCACTCCTCACAAAGGACTGTCCCAAAGATGAAAGTAAGGACCTAATATACAGTTTTCTTTTCTGTGCCACAGGCATTGTGCACCCATCACCTTATTCAATCTCCGTCATTGCAAGGGTATAATCATTCTCATTTTATGATATGAATATTGAGGCCAAAGGAGCAACTTATTCATCCAAGGCCACCTTGCTGAAAAATTCAGGCCTGTTTTTCCTGCTCCAGAGAAACCCATGTCCTGATGGAGGTATCTGTGCATCTAGACCCCTTAGATAGCCATGAGCTCCCCTCTGTCTCCTCTCATTTACCCCAGGAGTTTCAGGATCCTTTTATGGTTTCATAAAAAATCATAGAAGAGTATTTCTTGGATCCAAGAAAAACTCCACGGGAACATTAAGCTAAGTCTCCTATTCTCAAGGACACAGCATGTCCCTGAGATGGTACATTAGACTCCCGGGGCTGCCATCACACATCAACACACACTGGGCTGTGTGAAAATATAGAAACTTAATCTCTCAGAGATCTAGAAGTCTGAGGCTAGAAATCCAATATCAAGTTGGCAGGATCATGTCCTGCTCCAACAGTTCCAGAAAAGAATCCTTCCTCTTCTCTTTCTCTTCCTGGTGGTTTACCAGTGGACTTCAGCATTCCTTGGCCCTTTGCTGCACTCCTCTAGTTTGTGCATCTGCCTTTGTAAGGCTGTGTTCTCTGTGGGTTTGTGTCTCTGTCTCTCTATCTACTCTTTTCAATTATAAAATCACCAGCTATTGGGTTTAGGATCTACCTTAATCCAATACAACTTCATCTTAACTTGACTTCCTCTGAAAAGTCCTATCATCCAATGAGGTCACGTTCTGGGGTTCTGGCTGTGTAAAGTCCCCCTTATTCATGTACAATATGTGGTAAGATCCCAGAGGATGCCTGAAATCAGATTCTATATAAACTGTGATTTTTCTTTAATGTGTCCTTAGAGTTTAATTTACATATTGGGCACAGCAAAGGTCTAACAACAATAATAATAAAGTGAAAATTACAATGTCCTATAATAAACTTTATGTGAATGTTCTCTATTTCTGTCTCAAGATACTTGAAGATAGTGGGCTGAGCCTCTTGGTGATGACATGATATGATGCCTGTATAATGAGATGAGTGTAGGTGAACCATGCAGGCTTTGTAACATTGTTTTAGGTGACTTCAACACAAATGGTGTGACATGGCAACAACCATCTGATAACCTAAATCCTACAAATGGGCAGGTAGGGTAAACAGTGTGGCTACACTAGACTAAAAGGATGATCCATGTTCCCAACAGGACGGTGTGGGATGAGGCCAGATTTCCATAGAAGGGTGCACAATGTAAAATTGGTCAATTGTTTATTTCTGGAATTTTCCATTTAGTATTTTTGAGATGCAGTTGACCACCAATAACAAGGAACAGTACAACTGGACAAGGCACCACTGTACATGAGTTCCTTGGGGACACTGACAGGAAAGATGGGTAGCATGGTGCCTAGGAAAATCCCAGACCAGTCAATTGCTCATTTGTTAATATAGAAAATCTCTTAACTTCTCTGAATCTCCATTTTTTCATGTGTAATAGTCATATTTTTAGACTACTTTGGAAGATTCATCAAGATAAGCCACGAGGGACATTCAACCCAATACCCAACACACAACAAGTACGTAAACAATAGCTTCTCTCCCTACATGTTCATGGTTTAAAAAGTCACAGGCTGGGAAGCCCTCATTCTGCCACTTTCAATCATGGGAAGATAGACAAATTAACCTCTATAAGCTTTTATTTTCTCATTTTAAAAAGAGAGATAGTAATTTTACCTACCTCAAGGGATAGCAGCACAGGAAGTAATACAAATAAGGCACATAAGAGTACCTTACATGCAGCAAGTTCCCAGTAAATCATAGCTATCATGATATTGATGTCCCTCATTTGAATCCATATGGTATCGTGCAATCATCCATTGATAAGCACAAGAGCAGTAGACGGTCCCGGGATTCTGGCAGAGGAGACCAGAGCTTGGTGGGCCATAATGAAGTTGGCTTTGCCCCAGCAGGCAAGGAGCTTCCAGCCTGAGGTACTAAGAGGTTAGGCTTGTCTGTCCTTGGCTGTGGTCCAAGGTGCTGAAACCCTCTTTTCCAGCTGGCTCACACCCAGTGAATTCACAGGGAATCCAGGAGCATGCTCCAGCTTCAGGGCTCAACACCCCCAAACACACACACCCCCAACCTCTCCAGATGCCAGATGAAGGTGACCTGGGAGATGAGAGTGGAGGATGGCAGGGGAGCTGGTGCGGAGAAGCAGCATGAAGCTCATTAGTAACTGACTACTCTGGTGGAACGGACCTCTCCTGGGGGCCATAACTCTGTCCGTGGAAGAAAGAATGATGAGTGGGAGGTGGCTGAGGCCCCTGAAACCCACAGCTGGGACTGGGAAATGACAGCAAAGCTGAGTTTCTGCCTTCTTTAAATCCCCAGCATACTCATGGAAAGAAAAGACCTACAGTTCCTACAGCTCGAGTGAACAAGGGGAAGAGGATTGGGAGGAAACTGGAAAGCGAGCCACCAGGCTTCCTTTAGTTAGGCAGCCTTCCTAACATTCTGCTTGAACTTATAGTGTCACTGATTTATTTCTAGTCTGGAAGAAGCGACACAGTGCAGGGGGCAGATCGTTAGTGCTGTGTAGCCCAGTTCCATTTTGTTTCCCTGGGACCCCATTTTTCAGGATGGTGTTGAATAACTTAGTCTATTGGAGCTTCAGTTTCCACATTTGTAAAACAAGAATACTCTAAAAATTTTTTAGAACTGTCATTAAGATTAAAGTGTTTTGGCTTATATTGGCCTAATTTTTACTGGGTCATTGAACTCAGCTCAGCTGTCTACTCTACCAGGATGTGTCGGGAGGGAGGTTTGATTATGTGGCCCTGATCAATGACCAGCTAGACCTTTATACTTTCCCCTGCCAGGTCTCTAATCCTTTGTTATCAAATTATAATTTCGTGTTTACTTTGTCTCCCAAATAAGACCTCAAGTTTCCAGGGAGCACTGTAAATCTTATACATTTTTGTATTCCTAGTGCCCAGTATAATTCTTGGCACAACTGAATGAGTGCACAAGAGAATGAATGAATGAATGAATGAATGAATGAATGAACTACTGTAGTTGGGAAAAAATAAGTTCAGTCAGGTAGGTTCTAGGTAACTAACATTTTAAGCACTCTGAATACATAATGGAGGGATATACTTATGAATAATTTTATGTCTTATCTAGGGTAACTTCAATAGATTGTAGTAAGGAAAGTTTGTGTACATAAAGGACCCAGCAAATGGGTAAATGCTACTATATGCCAGGCACCAACCTTCATTATTAAATCACCGCAACCATCTGTGCTTATCCTCATTGTGCATAGGAGGAAACCAAGGCTTGGAAAGATGAACCCAAGATCACAAAAGCAGTAGATGGCAGAGCCATTGACTGGAACCCCCATAAGCCTGGCCACACAGTGTTTGTTCTTTTTCTCAGGTTCCTCTTGATCAAATTAAAACTGTGTAAAAATAGTGATATTGATGATATTGCTCCAAAAGATAAGTGAAAATAAAGCTCCAAAAGATAAGTGAAAATAAAAGCAGGTGTGGAATTTTCTAGGATTTATTAATTGCCCATATAGGATCTTGCCTTTTCTTTCTTGCCTAAGCACTGGCTAAAAAAAAAAAAGCCATATAAAGTATTTTGGATGTTTATGTATCAGGGGACCCCTGTTCCTCAGAGACAGATATTCTTCTAGGCGTGGTTACAATAGAAGTGATTTTGTGGTCTTAGGATTCTTTGAAGGGCCTGAGGCTGTGAGGATGCACAAAGGAGAAGGGAAAAAAAAAACCATCTTGTTTTTCTCAAAAGGAAAATACTCCCTAGATATTATAAATGGACCAAAGTTCAGGGGAGCAAGTCACCTGCTGTGGGCCAAAGAACACTTCCAATTATCACTCAGGTGGATGGAACCCATTTTTTTTTCTCTTCTTCCTTTTTATTTGAACCTTTGTTAGCTGCCAGCGACTTTACATGTATTATCTCTTTGAGTTCTCACAGGACAACCTCCATCTTACAGATAATGACACATGGGACCATAAGTCTTGCTGTGACTAAATAATGCAACTGAGATTCAAGGCCAAGTTTATCAACTTCCAGGGATAGCTGCCTCTGGAGATGTAGGACACTGGGATGGAATCTTTGCCAGTGGAATAAGACAACAGTTTCGATACTAAATAAGACTCAATGTTCATTCCAGCATAAATACAAATTCTGGCTTATTTTATTCTGAATCACTCAAATATTGATTCTGAACTCCCTGCTTCCCATCACTCCTTCTCATACTTCCTGCCCCAAACACAGCACTGGCTTGAAGATCATGAAAAATCTGTTTTCATGGTGCCCATCGGCCAATGAAACAATGACAACACATTACCCCCATAGCATAATTTAAAAACATAGGTAAAGATTTAACTGCAAGGATATTGATCACCAAAATCTATAACAGCAAAGTTAGGTAATAAAAGTGAGCTCCCCAAACACCCAAAAGTAGACAATTAAACCAATAAACTATGGAGAAGTTGATATATGTAGGACCCTTTATAGCAAATAAAACTTATTTGTGTGATATTTAGGGACACAAATATAATCATGCTGAAAATACATATGTTAGTTTGCTAAAGCAGGTGACAAAAATCATACAATTAATGAATTTCCCAATGATTCCGTTTCTTCTTTTTAATGATTAAAAACTTATTTATCAATGTTCTCTAATGAATACATGTAGTTTTTGCAAAATGGGAAAAGAACTACCATTTATTTATACCATGGATAATAAATATTCCAGCTACATAGCTCCTTCAATTGTAACCATAAAAAGACTGGTTTACCCACATACAAAAGGCAGAGAAAAAGTATTCAGTCTACAGAGAAATCTAGCTAAATGATTAGCATCTGTTTAGGGAAAGAACATTTGTCATCTATCTCCACAAGAGTGGACATGTTTGAATGACAGCAGTATAGATGTGGGTTGAATACAAGGAAAGACTGAATGCAACAGTAATCCAAACACTCTTGTGGATGATGATTATCAGTGTGGACAGCCAAGCAAAGAGTCATGTTTTCATAACAATAGCAGCATGAGCTACAGAACACACCCTATGTGCCACATTCCTTTAAAATTTAACTGTAATCTTTACATGATATTGATGTAATGTATCAGGAATTTAAGCAAATTAGATGATCAGCAGCACATACCCAGTGGACCTTGGAACCTTAACCCCTCCAAAGTTTAGCATCCATGCACTTGATTGATTTTTTTGACTTTCCTCCCTAAAATCATTCTTCTCATCAAGCCTTCTACAATGCCTATTGTTTTTAAGCATACATTTTAAATTTTACAATACTTTTAGATTTACAGAAAAAAGGGGAAGATGGTGTAGACAGTTCCCATATGACCTACATCCAACTTGCTCCATTATTAACATCTCACATTGGCATGTCACAATTAATGCATTTACATTAATATCATATTACTAATTAATGTCTGTATATTTTTCAGATTTTGTGACTTTTTCCTAATATTCTTTTCCTGTTTCTGGCATTGTTTTTATTCATTGGGTCTTCTTATGTGTCTCTTCAATGAGACATCATTTCAGACTTCCCTTGGTTTTCATAATCTTGACATTTTTGAGAAGTATTAGTGAGGCATTTGGTGGAATATCCCTAAACTGGGAATTCTCTGATACATTTCTCACAATTAGACTGGGCCTATGGGTTTTGAGGAGGAAACTCACAGAGGTAATATATCATTCTCATCATCTTGTATCCAGGTATATTCTATTAATATGACATCACTAAAATGCCCAGTGAGATCACATCGCTAAGACAGTGTTTTTCAGACTTGTCCATTATAATCACTTTTTTCCTATTTTCATACTGGAATATTTAGAAAAAGTCATCAGCAGCTATAATACTTAAAAGATTGGAAGGAATTATGCTCTGCCCTCCCGAGCATCTATATAAACTATTTGGAATTCTTCTGCACGGGATATTTGTCTAGATTTTCTCATTTACTTATGTACTCCCTAACTGACTGAAATCAATATGGATTTATGGATACTTATTTTATACTTTGGGTTTAATCCAATACTATACAAATTTTCTTTGCATTGTCGAAATTGTTCCAACATTGTCCACTGAGAGTTCTTACCACTGGGATTCCTAGTGCCTTTGAAATATTCCTCTGGCTGTGTCTGCTTTTTTGTTAAGCAATATCTTACTTTCTGACACCACAAGATGCTCTAGATTTACCTTTGCACACTTCCTTACCCCATCTTAAAATCAGTTATGTTTCCAAGTAGCCCTGGTTTATTTTATTGGAGAATTGCTTTAGAACCAAGAAGTGGGTGCTATGTATGTTAGTTATTGCTGGATACTGGGATGTCATTGCTTACAAAGCTCTTTTGCTGAAAGCACAAGGTACAATACATGTTTTATAAATCCATGCATATACATATACATACACCTACAAGTAGTTATATATGTGAATACTTGCATCTATATTAATCAAAACATGAATTCATATGATGTCTCTATCTCTAATCCATTACTACTTGTCCTAGCCTCCTCTTCTTGTTTAACTGTAACCTCTCCCTCCAATGGTGAGAAATAACAAACATTATTTTCAGTATTGGCCATCCATTTACTTGATGGTTCCATTCTACCACACATACACCACACACGTGTGCACGCATGCACACACACACACGTGTTGTTGTTGACCCGTATCTCCTTGACAAACAACTTTTTGGCTACTGTACAGTACTCAGGCACATTTACTTTAGGTACAGTCTTAGGGCCTCCAATCATTTCCAAAATGACTCAGCTCATCACCTTGCTCCCTACCCTTTTCAGTGAGATCGTCTCCTGTATTTGTAGCACAGTTAGATTCCTTTGTCACTTAAAGTATTTCATCCTGAGAGTTCCTGAACTTCTAAAATGTTTTATTAATTTGCATGCATCAGGGTTCAATCTTTTGCTATTAAATTCTTACTAAATCTGTATTTTAATAAAGCTGTGTCTGAGTGCTGTCACTTTCACAGGTTCCTCCCCAATATTATACCTTTTAAAAAATCATTTTAATCCATATGTAACACTTTTACATACTGATAGGGTAATGTTTCCATATTCATTTACTGCCTACTGCCTTCCCTGACTGAAGGATTCCCAATCAATTTTCTTAAATTCTAGACCGCTATCAAGTATGATCTCAACCCCTGCTCCAGTAAGACAAGAATTCTTAAGGAACTGGAATAATTGGAGTGTCCCTCTAAGGCTTTGACCAAGGTTTTTGGCCTATAGTGTTGGTCTCTGGTGTGGAGAAGCTCTGTGAGGACTTGACAGTGATTACTCTTCCCTTTCCAGTCACCAGAACCAAAATGGGTTTTCCAAATCTTCAGTATGTAAATCTGGTGGGGTTCCTGGAGGTAAACCCCACAGAAACAAGGAGGTCCCCAGATATTTCTCCCTCCCATGATAGTCTATACTCAGCCATCAGCAACACTTCAAAATTAACACCTCAGTTTTCTGACCGGTCAATGGCTCCAGGTAAGCAGGCATAGCTGTGTCTCTTGGAATGAGGCTGCTGTTGCGTATTTCACTGTGGCAATCTGCCCTGCAACCTCAGTTCTCCAATGGGCCTAAGAAAAGTCACTGATTTTTTAGTTTTTCCAGGTTTTCCTAGTTGTCAGGATGGAAACCATTATTTCCAAGCTTTTTTACAAATCAGAGAAGAAATCTACGTGCAACCTTTCACCAGTAGAATTTTATTGCTTTGAGTTAAATGTCTGGTATCCTTTATTATATACCCCTTTTTTCAGTACTGGAGATTGACACAGAGCCTTCACACTGAGCTGTATCTCCGAACTTTTATTATATCGTTGTTATTTGTTTTGAGACAGGGTTTCATTGGGTTACACAGACTGGGCTCAAAGTTATCACCGTCCTGCCACAGCATTCCACAGTGCTGGAATTACAGGCATGCACCACCTGGCCTGGCTGCTGCTGCTTTTTCTTCTTTTTCTTTTTCTTTTTTTTTTCTTCTTCTTCTTCTGCTTCTGCTTCCGCTTCCACTTCTGCTTCCGCTTCCCCTTCCCCTTCTCCTTCTTCTTCTCTTCTCCTTCTCCTCCTTTTTTATTATTGACTGAGAAAAAGATGAAGAAACCTACTCATATCAATCAATAGAAAGATGGAAAAGATGTTGACCTCAAACTTCTGCTTTTCATGTGAGAAAATGGACTGCTAGGGAGGAGAAAAGGACAGAGTGTAAAATAAAAACAATAAGTTGCATTTGTGTTGTTTGTTGAAAGTAGTTTAAAATGGTCTGGATCCTGGGGAAATTTGAAAGCAGATTTCCAGGGAATAATCCATTGAAAATGAAATGTCAGGAATGCTTTCACCCCAGTACCTAGCAACACATGGCACACAGCAGATGCTCAGGAAAAGGTGTTTTTTGTTTTTAGTGAATTTATGAGATAAACAAATGGGTTATTTCATGGCCTCTTATACTCAACCTTACAGATGATCATGACTGTTTTTCTACTATGAGCAACAAAACTTCACTTAAATATTTGCTGTAGTTTGGATCAGTAATGTCCTCCACAAGTCTAAGTATTAAGGCTGTGCCCCCATGGAGCCACTATTAAGAGATAAAGGAATTTTAGGGGCCTACAAAAAAGTCCTTAGGTCACTGAGACTGGTGCCTTGAAGGGAATTATAGGACCTTGGTCTCTTCCTTTTGCCCCCTGGTTGTGATGTTAGCAGGTTTATTCTGCCATGTGCCCTCACTTCATGCCCTCAGCAATGGATGAATGGGTCAGGGCCTGAAG
>RJWT010007106.1:0-28059 GCA_004365215.1 Cuniculus paca | reverse complement strand
TGTCTCCATAGCATAACAAACTAAAGGTGTTAGTGGGATCCAAAATGCACAATACATACTGGGAAGGAATTATCTAAAAAGGGAAGGAAATGACCACTCCTAATCTATTATCATGATTTGAAATTCAGATTGTATTCATAGTTCTGATTAGTTTCATTTAATTCTGATTTGTTTGATTTTATTATACTTGATGACATGGACAGCTATTTTAAAGACAACAAAATATATAATTGCAGCCATTGAGGATGTCCAATTATCTTGTTTAGAAACCCTGTATGGCTTCCATTGTTTGTTTTGATTGATTTTACTCTATTCTGTGTGGTTTGATTGTAATATGTCTGAAGGTGTAGGCAACTATTCTGAAGATAACAAATATTATGGTAGCCAATGCTGTTTTGCTAATATCTTGAAATTCTATATTGCTTACATTGTTCTGCTTTGTTTGCTTTGTTTTGATTAACTTTACTCTGTTTTGTTTTGTTTGGTTGTATTCTTTTCCAAAAAAAAAAAAGTTCTTATCAAAAAAAAAAAAAAGAAATGTAGACAACAAAGACTAGGTTCAGGAGGTTTCAGTCAGGAACAAGGACTTCATTGGGAATAGGATTAGAGGCCGTGTGTATTACACTCTGGCAAAAAACAAAACAGTAACAGCCCCCTTCTCCCCAAAACTTGCCCATTTCCTGAGTTATTACAGGACAGAGATGAAGGCCAGTGGAATGAGGAAGAACTTTCAAGGCAGCCCGACATTCAGGTGATGGCATGGGTACTACTGGCTGCTGTTAGACTGATTTATAGTGAGAATTGGGGCCAAAAGACAGAGCAGAAAAAAGTTTAAATTTTGGTAAAAAAGTAGGCATGTGTAAAGTTGGAGCCAAAGGAGGTATGGTTGCTGGGGACTAGCACCATTAAAATTATACCGAGTACGTTGTAAGGGACAAGAAAAAAGATGCATTCAGGGAATCTCAGAAATCAGCAAGATCCTACCCACTGCAGGCTCCAGGGTGCAAAGGTGTCAGTTTCTCGTTTTAGAAGAGTCTGGGATATCTGTTTGAGGAGGACTTCCAGGGAATTGGTTCCCCAGGATTCCTTTTACCATGCTCAGTCATTTGGGCACTCAGTGGCTCATGGAAACCTGGCTACTGCTTCCATGGACAGCAGATCTTGGTGTCATTCTTGTGATGCTGGTTTTACCAGCATACAGAATGCAAGAGTTGTGAGATCAGGGATGCTTCTACCCAGACTTCAAAGGAAGGACTGAAAAGGAACACAAGTGGAAATAAAGTTGAACATACAGTGGAAGCCACAGGAAGTCAGAGATGCTAGAAACATGGAAAGCCTGCTGAGGAAAGCTCTGGGTCATAACCTGAGCCACAGGGAGGCCATGGGGCTGCCTAAGCCCTTTGGAACCCACACGTTATTGCCATGGACCCTGATGCTGGATAGAGCACATAGGACTTAATGTCTGCCCTGCTGGATCTTGGTTTTGCCTTGATCCATTTTTTTTTCTTTTATTTTAAAGAGAGGGGAAAAAAAAATAAACACAAAAATACAGAAGTTCAAAAACAATAGGAAATTGACCATGGATAATATATTGTATATTGTTATCTTCAAAGTAGTTGCTCAGATTACAAGATATAAGCATGCATAATTGATCAAATAATATAAGTGCAAACCATGTTTTTCAGTGAACTAAGAGAAATCAGTATTATAATTATCTTAGCTATCTTTTGTGTGTATAAATATATTTTTATTTCTTTTCTTTTCCCTTCCTTCTTTTATCCTTTAACCCATCCCAATTGTTCTTTACTTTTGTGCTGTTTCTTTCCCTTTCACAATATCTATAGTAGATTTTTTTTTTTTTTTTTTTTTTTTTTTTTTTTTTTTTTTTTTTTTTTTTTTTTTGCAGCACCAGGGATTGAACTCACGACCTTGTGTTTGCCAGGCAGGCGCTTAGGGTGCTGAGCTAGATCCCCAGCCCTGGTGTTTTTGAGACAGGGTCTCACTATGCTATTCAGGCTGGCCTTGAGCTCACTTTGTAGCCCAGGCTGGTCTCAAACTCACAACGATCTGCCTGTCTCTGCCTCCCGAGTGCTGGGATTACAGGCTTAGATTACTGGCTTAGATTTTGGATCTTATTTACTTTTTCAGGTTCTTACCCTAGGGAGACAATACAATGTTTATACATGTGAGTACTTCACTTAGGAGTACAGACTCTCCACTGATCCATTTTTTTTCCTATCCCCTAATCATCCCTTTTTGGTGGGCGTGTCTACCCTGTGCCACTGTGCCTTGGGGCTATGAAACATGTAGGCCCACATAAGAGAGCATCTGAGTCCAAAGAGATTTCGACTTCTGAAAAATGCAGCAACAGTTGAGGCTTTAGGAAGGGATTTTTGCATATTCTATATTCTATTATACATAGGATAGCTGTAATATGCTGGGTGGATTTTGCTGTTGTTGTTCTGGTAAATAGGTCACATATCACCTTTATTGGATTCACTATTAAGAGTGGAAATGGTTGTGAAAAAAGCTTATTAATATACAAATTTATAGCTCTACCTTCTATCATTTTGATATACTCTCCCCCTCTAACATATGTTTGTAAAATGTTGCTTTCTTGCTAATTTCTTCAAATGTATTTAATATAAAAATAAAAACAATTTCAAAACAACAGGACAGTAACAATAATATTATGTACATCATTATCTTCAGAGTGTTTACTCAAGGTACAAGAATATGGGCATGAGATATTGTCCAAACAATATTAGCACAAACCTTTCTTATATTTTACATATAGGGTACTATTTTTATATAGAGTAATATATATACATATATATTTTTTCCTTCCTTCCCCCAATCACAGTTTCTCTTTTCTTCTGAAAAGTTTCTTCCCAATTCATTGTATCTACTGTACACTTTGAGTCCTATTTACTTGTTCAGCTTCTCACACTAGTGAGACTATATGATGTTTATCGATTTATTTCACCTATGAGTATGGTCTCGAGTTGCATTCACCTTGTTATTGTTATATAGTTTAGGGAGGTAAGTTTGGGTGCATTGTGTTGGCTAAGCTTAACTGTGTCAACCTGACTGGATTTGGGAATTGCTGAGGGGATTAGCAAAGCACACCTCTGGGTATGTCTGGATGGGTTACAGAAGTGTGACCTTGGGTATTACATCGGGTCCTTCACCTTTTCTCTCAGGAGTTTTCCTCAGCTCTGCTTCCTGGCTGTCATGAGTGGGACATCTTTGCCCTGCTATAAGCCAGCTGACCACGGACTGAGTCCTCTGAAACTGTGAGCCCGATTAAACCTTTCTTCCTTTAAATTGTGAATGTTAGGTGTTGTGTCTCAGAGACAGGGAACTGATTAGCATAGTGTCATAAAAACTTTGAGTAGAATGACAGCTACAAAAAGCTAAGAACAGTAATACAGAGAAAGAAATGAGGTAATGATGATCAATGGGTATTAAGTTACAGTTAGAAGCACAAAAGAGTGATTACAACAATAATGTATTATTAGATATTTCAAAAAGTTATAGAGAAGTTTAACAAAAGTTTTCACCATAAAGAAATCATATACTTAACCTGATCTAAACATTACACAATGTATTAATATAACAAAACATTACATTACTCTATTACCATGTACAGTTTTTATGTTTTTATCAGTTACAAAAATTTAAATAAAATAAAACTGGTAGAAGACAGTAAGTATGTAATGACCCACTGAAAACTGAAGTATACCAAATGGAACAAATTTCACTTACATCTCCTACTAATCAAGACCAAAAAGACAACATCTGACAACATCTGACAAAGGAAGTTACAAATTCACTTGCAAATGCAAGGGATTAATGGGAGATGTTTGTATAAAGTCATACTGATGACACTGAAGCTGTCTGTAACTGTGCTTTTACTAACAATGTAGAAACAATATTTAAATCACTGGTTCTCAAGCTGGTGACAAGTCTTTCATATAACTGTATTTTTAATTGCATGTGTAAAAAATTAGTGAAAATACTAATTTTTATGGGCACACCAGGCCAGATAAGCCAGGCTCCAATATTCAATTACATGGATCCTTTTTTTTTTATTTTTGTGGCACCGGGGATTCAACTCATGACTTTGTGCTTGCCCAGCAGGCGCTTAGACTGCTGAGCTAGATCCCCAGCCCTCATGGATCCTTCTTTTGAGCTCCAGCCTCCTTTAGTTTTTTTTTTTTTTTTTTGGTCTTTTTGAGACAGGATCTCACTGTGCAGTTTGGGCTGGCTTTGAATTTACTTTTTTTTTTTTTTTTTTGGTACTGTGGATCAGACTCACAACCTTGCACTTACCAGGCAAGCACCTGAACTGCTGGGCTAAATCCCCTGCCTCTTGAACTCACTCTGTAGCCCAGACAGGACTCGAAAGCACAGTGATCCTCCTGCCTCAGCCTCCCAAGTGTTGGGATTACAGGCGTGCACCACCACACCTGGCTAACCTCCATTCTTTTATTCACTAAACTACATTTAACAAACACTACCAAATGATAAATGCTGCCTTATGCAAATAGGATTGTGGCAAGAAACAGATGTACATAAGCACAGATATAAACTGTTATAAGTGCTACAAAAAAAAAAAAGTCAATCCGAAGCAAATTAATGGAGAGCAGAGGGGTGTGTGTGTGTGTGTACCTGTGTGCCTCTTAGGCAAAAGGATCTTGACAGGCAGTCTCAGAGTTCATGTGAGCAAGGATTTACTAGGATACTGAATTCTCCTGGGCTGTGAGATTTTCTTCCCGTGTAGCAAGGACCTTCAAATGCTCAGAGGTTGGGAAGGCTTCCCTGTAGGAGGTGATGCATGTGTGGGATGAGCACAAAGTAAGAGATGAGAGGAGGAACAGTGCTCTAGGCAAAGGGACTGGCATGCACGAAAGCTCTGAGATGAAAGGAAACTGGTGTGCAAAGCTAGTTAGGCTAGTGATGTAACATGTTGACCAGATAGGGGAGAGCAGTTCAAAATAAGACTAAAAAGGTAGTTTAGAAGTTCATGATAAGGACTTAAGTCTTCACTGTAGTTAATGCAAACTCCTATATTTAGTAAGTGGGATGTGACATAATCAGATTTACATTTTTATAAAAGATTATTCTGGTTATAGTGTTAAAAAAGGAAAAAAGAGAAAGTAAATTTGAGGCCTAAAATTAGAAGTCACACTTAATAGCTCACTCAAAAGATGCCAGAGGCTTGGGTTGGAGCAGCAGATAGTCTGACTGGTATAACTGGCTGCCAGGACCACACAACGAATGCTTGTGTGGCTCCTCACTGGCATACCACCTCACAGAAAGCTGCAGTACCAGGCATCCAGGATGCAGGCACCCACGTTTGCAGATTTGCCTGGGGTAGTCAAGAATGTTCCCAATTCACAGTTCCTATGTTCTCAGTAAGCTATGAAGCAAGATTAGCAGAGAGTTGGAGTTTGGGGTAGGTGGGTTATGAGAAGTGAGAGACTTTATGAGGGTAAAGGGTAAGCAATGAGAGGTTATGATCACAGAATCATAGGGACTTATGGCCATGGACCTGAACAGAGCAGGAAGATGGCAGGCCTTGTGTGGACATCAATAAATAAAAATGTAACTGCAGATAAGCAACTACTGACACCTTTAAGTTTCCTTAGTATGAATATCTCACATTTCACTTTGGCTGTGATAAGCAAACACTTTGTTAATAAAAAACTGAAGAATACGTATTATTTTGGCATATAACAGGCAGATAAAGGTTACTTACACAAATATGATGTCCCCTCTTTTAGAGTAAGCAGGGATTGCACTGGCTATGGTGGAAAAACCATATGAGTATATAATGGCTTCTTCAGTCTTCATAAATTTTGCCAGGCGCTCTTCCAAATCCAAATGAACATCTATTTCAGCAACAAAGGCAAATTGTTAAATCATCTTATAATTAATTTTTTTTGTTGTATGACTAAAGAATAAAGAAAGGAATGTGCTAGTTTAATTATTAACACTTTAACCTGATGACTACACTGTAATTGTTTTAAAATAACAAACTATAAAACATCTACAGTATTAAAAAAAGTTCTGAATCAGAAGCACTTCTGAACTAGATAAACTGAAATCTGCTACCTGTCTGTCAGTTTGGCACTTACACATCTGTAAACTCTCCTTACCCGCTGCCTTCACTTGTTTTAACTTCCCTTGACTGAAAACACTGAAGATTTACCAGTGTCCCACATCAACTCGGTAACAGCTTTTTGCATTTTAAAAGGTCTGATGTACTGGGTCAAGATAGTGACACATATTAGAACGACAGTTCTCTAGTAATCTGCATTGGCACTTAGTTGTGACAACTGCCATCCCTGTATACAGGACAGTGCTTCTATATGAATGTCTTATAAGTGTACTGGCAAATTCAATTTTATAGCACTACAAGAGACAAGTTCTTTTACAGAAGCAGCTTAAGAATCTTTATGTAATAATGGTGGTAAGTTATAATTATTAAATTGACGTGTTTTTACCTCCCTCTTAAATCATGGTTCCATACTCTTTTCCCTCTTAGGATAACCCATGAGGGTCTATGTTCTGGGATGGAAGGACAAGCAATGCTTAGAGTGAACAGACCACCTACTAGCTTTGAACCTTAGAATGTAAAGTAGTTGAACTTGTTCTATAGGCTTGAACCACCAGTGGTATGTACATGACTGGGGCATCAGACAGCTTGTACTACTGGTGATACTATTTTTATTGGTCTTTTTTACTAATAAAATTAACAAAAAAGCCACTCAATGGGACAGTCATGCATGTACCACCAGTGGTTCAAGCTGCTGGGCAGTGAGACATATGAATTGCAGCCCCGTCATGAATGTGTTAACATGAGGCATTATAGAGGAGAGAAATGGACATTTAACATTCCTTTAGTTCTTTTAACTGCAGTAGGACCCATGCCTGGAGCGATGGAACACAAAGTACACTGTACTCTGTGCAAGGGACACTTCCCACACAGAAAGAAGCCAGCTCTTGCCAGTTTCAGAGCTCTGAAGGAGAAAGGAGAGGAGCGGAGGTCATGAAAGCAGATTCTGAGACACTGGAAGAGGGAGTAGTGTTTTGTCTACTGGAGGGAACTCAAGTGTGGGTGATGGCCACACCCTTCCACCCTGATGTTTCTGCCTTGGAGCCAGCTGACCGTGCACTGAAACCATGAATCAAATTAAATCTCTCCTCCTTTAAGTTGTGGGTGTTGTGAAGTGTGTTTCAGCAACAAAATAGCTGACTGATAGAAGTGGTAAAATATATTGCATTGTTTCTCCCAATTTACTATGTATACAATATGTATGTTGCAGTGTATACAAAACAGCCCATAAACAAACCAGTAGCATATGAAACATCACTTAATTTCCATTACCAATTGGTAATGGTCATTCTACAGACTGGACACTTTACATTATGTCGATATTAAATAAGTGTGGGATTTTATACCAGCAAGTTTAGAATGCACTCCAGTTGTCTGTAAGTGTTGAAACTGACATTCTCAACAGACAAAGCCAAGCCACCTGACTACTCACCTTTAGGGAAGAAAGATGTTATCAACAAAAGCTTTCAGGCAAAATCTAGTCAGAAAGTGGAAAGCTGCCAAAGATATACGTCAATCTGACAGGACCTGTGTGTTCTCTGAGCACCACTGTCTTGTCACATTTCACATCCCCACTGGGTAGGTCCTGGGTACGGAACCTCCTTCGAAGTACTACAACATTACATGGGTGTGGGAGCATCTACCACAAACACTCACAAATCAGTCGGTGGATGGACAACCCAGCCATGCCCAAGCAATGCTTTCATCTGAGATCTTCCTTCAAAAAAAGGAAAGCATGCCACAACACAGACACTATTTTTACTAATGGCAAGAGGGATTTTAAATCACTCTCTAGGCTTCTTACCTCAAAATGACTTTTTACTGATGAATGAGGCTGTAAAATGAACATGGCTTTATTTCAGGCTCCAGAGTGACTCAGTTATGTTAATAATATTCCTCTCATCATCGTAAATATAAACTGCCATAAAGTGGCAAGAAGAATCTCTACACAGTAAGTCAATGATTTACTGATTCTGATTTATTGTGTAGAGATTACTGATTCTTGCCTAGTCTAAAAGCTTTCAGAATCCTGGCCACTCCTTTTGTCTGAAGACACCAGGTTTTAGCAAATGTCAGCTTTACAGAGCAGGTTCTGTGATGCACAGATACAGGGGACTACAGAACTCGTTTCTCCTGGTGCCACTTTGTGCAATGAAGAAACTCCCAATGCAAGAGACAGGAGGCATCAGGGTGGGAAATTACCAGGGTATTGTTCTTGTATTTCTTACACCTGGGTCTTCTGTGTAGAGATTCACTTCAGCAACTGGTTCCATCACTGCATGCAATAAAACTCATTCTCCAGTCACAGTGGCAGAGAAGAGATCATACTGAGATGCCTCAGAAAGCCTCTGAAGCCTAAAAGTTCTCCTGGAACTTTTGTCATGTTCCCTTACCTGCCTAGCTTTGGCATCAGCAATGGAGGCAAGAGGCCTAGCCACTAAAGGTATTTTGTCTCAGCAACAAGAAAAGTACCTAAGATAGAATTTGGTACCAGAGAAGCAGGGTCATTGCTGTGACTATCTGCTGTGGTTCAAGAGCCTTTGAAGCTGGTTGGTGGGAAGAGTTTGGAAAGGTTCAGAGATGGTGGCTCAAGAAGCAGCCCTTGGCTGCCTTAAGCTGTACTTAATGGGAGATTCTGGTCAGAGCTCAGAAGACCAGAAGACTCACAGAACTGCAGCTGGTAAAGACCAGGCTCAGGAGGTTTCTGCTGGGAAGAAGGACTCCATTGGCTTTTAGACTCCAGGTGATGTGTTATGCCTTGGCAGAAAGTTTGCCTGCGTTTTGCTCATGTCCAGAGACTTTGCCTGAGACTAAGATTAAGGGTTGTAGACCGATTAATCTTACAGAAAAATTTCAAGACAATCTAATGTTGAGGTGGTGGCATGGCTACTGTTGGGAGTTCTTAGCTACATCTATGTTGAGTCATGAGCAAAGAGCCCAGCAGAATGATTTAAAATCTGAGTTTCACCAGAAAGAAAGTTCCAGTAAAGTTACACCCTGCAAAGATGGAACAGAGGAGAAAACTAGCAAGAAAAAGCCAAATATTTCAGAAGAGACAATAGAAAAGATGGCCTGAGGACACCACATGAATAGGCAGGACTCCACCCTCTGCAGTATCAAAACTGCAAAACTGAGAGACTGTTTTGAGAAGAGCACCCCAGAGCACCAGGTTCCAGAATGGTAGAAGCCTAGGAAACTGTTCGTTTGGATTTGGTTCATAGGCATGCAATCCCTACAGCCAAGAGAGGGAAGCATGCCTACTGCTCCATCTGGCGGCACATCTCAGCATCATCCACACAGCACTGGTTTTAGGGGCAAGCAGAATATAAGAGTTGTGGAGTCAGGAAGGCTTCCACCCAGACTCCAGAGGAAGGCATGGGAGGTCAGGCAGTGTTCCCCTAAGAGGGCAGTGTGTGGAGCTGTGAGTGTGAAGCCAAAGGTGCAGTGGAGAACCCAGAAGTTTGGAGAAGCCAGGAACATGGATCATCTGAGGAAAGCTGCAAGGGGGGGTGGTGTGTGGAGCAGAACTGGCCCAACAGAGAAGCCATGGGAGCTACCACTATCAGAAGTGGCGGAGGGCAGACACACAAACCCTTTGTGGAGTTTACAACTTGCCACAGATTGCCAGGGATGCTGGGCATGGAACTAAGGGATTTAATGTTTGGCCTGCTGGATTCTGGTCTTGCTTTGGTTCCATTCCTTCCTTTCCCTCTCTTTGTATGTTTCAGAATGGAAATGTCTATCTTGTGCCATTGAAAGTTGCAAAAGTGAAAGACCACATTGAATGTGTTTAGCTTTCATTTCATTTATACAACAGATTACTAAGAGTTTGCCTTATATCTCAGAAGAAACTTTGGATTTGGGCTTTTCAGCAGTGCTGAAACTATCAGGTCTCTGGCAGCTCTTAGAGATGGATTAAATGTCTTTAGCATAAACTGATGTATATGAGTCTTTGGGGGATCAGGGTGGAATGTTATGGCTTGTGTTTAGATGCTCCCCCAAAGCCTCATGCAGCCCATAGGTGGGGCTTTTCCAAGATGGCTGCATCTATGACATGTGCTGCTGGGATCAAGGATGTGATGCTGGGACTGACTCATGATAAGACTGTAGGATTAAGGTTGCATCCCCACTGGGTGTGAGTACTGCTTGCCTTAAGAGGGGATATCCTGGATAAGACACAAGGGACAGAATGAGGATCACTGCTGGTCACCTGTAGCCTGCTGCTTTGCTTCTTTGCTATTTTGCAATGCCCCTCTACCCTGCCACCCTGCCTGGGAGTCAGTCAACTACAGACTGAAACGTCTATAAACTGTGAACCAAATAAATCTTTTCCCCTTTAACTTCATGTGTTAGGTATCTTTTCTAAGCAATGAGAAAAGTAACTAAACTGTCTCTGATTCCCTCCGAAAGTAGCTGAAAACAGGCCCATCTTTCCAGAGCCCTCACCTTGATTCAGTCTTATCAGGGTAGCGATTTACCTTCTTCCTGCCATCTTCCCTTTTCCTCTTTACAAACAAAGTGTCTTCCTTTCATTAAACTTTGTCCCTCTAATTTTTTATTGGGGCTGAATTTATGATCCCAGAAGGCTGCTTGGACACCAGTGCAGTGGTAACCATTCCCTGGATGCAAGAAGCTTATCATTTGTAATGAGGAAAGATTTTAGCTTTCTTGGTTGTTTTTTGGAGGAAAGACCATAAAAGAGTCAACTTTATAATAGTTTAAAAACAATCAACCTGCCATACTGTCTTTTAAATTTCTTATTTTTGTATACAAACTGTTCTTTAAAAAAAAAAACCCTCTGAGACATGAGTAATTTTACCTAGAAGTAAAAATAATAGCACTTATGTATTGCAACACAAATGTAATGTGGTTTTCAGAATATTTTCACATGTGGGATATTATATGATTCATAGCAAAATGTTTATAAACTGTGCAAGCACAGATTGTTCCCACCCCACACCTGAGAAACTATGATCCCATGACCTGTGGAAGAAAAGAAGCAGCACATCTAAAAATTTTATGACTGAAAGTTCTTTCTACTAAAACATGCAGTTATGGTTCAGCTGACTGCACTAAAAGAAAAGCAGATGGTTTAAAAAACAAAAAAATCACTGAAATGAGTAACTGTTTACTACTGGTTCCAGAAAAGAACTAAAAGCATCACCTTTCACCATCAAATCCTGCCACATAACTATCCTTTGATTTAGTGTAAGACGAAAGAGCCATGGAGGCACTACATATGCAAAACAGATCCCTTGACACCAGGAAAAATCACAGTAAATAAGGATTAAATGGGTAAAAAATAAAACAAATACTGAAACAAAAACAGGTTTACCAGTACACACTCTCTAGATGCACATGGACTGGACCAGCCTTCAGAGAAGGAACTGCAACTTGGCAAAACCACTCACTCAGTTCTGAAGCACATCACTTCAAATGTAGGTAGAAAGACATTCCAGTTCCCTTTCTTTTTTTTTTTTTTTTTAAGAAAACGTTTACTGTTTATTCAGTTTTAATTACTAACACATATTAATTGCAATATTAATGGGATTTATAAATGCATAATTATGCATCGATCGCTGTTTTAAGAACTTGTTTAATTCTAGGCCTCTAGGAAGAAAAGAGTATATAGCCTAAAAAAACTAGAGAATTTTAACTCAGCTGTTGACCATTGAACTTATGTTACTATAAGATAGTAATAAGAGAAAATATTTCAATAAAGAAATTTACTTTTATCACAAATGATTTATGCTCATTATCTGAAAAGGTGAGAAAACAGCTAAAAAGGAACAGGCTATGAAAAAAGAAACTGTGGATTCCAACAGACAAAGGGAGATGCTGCTCTCCGGTAACCATCTCAGAGAGAAGGCAGAGGCAGGCCCTGCTCAGCATGCATTCCAATGGACAAAGGGAGATGCTGCTTACTGATAACCAGCTCAGAGGGAAGGCAGAGGCAGGACCTGCTCTGCATGCATTCCAGCAGCCCTCAGGACATTTCTGCCCCAGGTAACCATTAAGGGCTAGGGAAAACAGAAGTGGGCCCTGCACCAGAGCACCCAATAGCCACCACTGGATACCTCCAGCCAGCACTGGCCAGGAAAACCAAACAGTCACACTCCAGAGAAATTGGAGCCAACACGGGAGGTTCCCAAAACCCAACTACTTGCTTGTTTGGAAGAACCCAGGAAAATGTCAAGACAAAGAAACAAAAGGCAGTCCCTGGACTCCATCCCAAGCAGAGCAAGTCCAGGAGATGAAAACGTGGAAGAGATTGGGAGTCGCACACCTGAAGTTTCTGCAGTGATGGCAACTGAAGTAAAGAGACAACTCCATGAGGCTACAAAAGAAATTAGAACAGAAATACTATCTCACGTAAAGGAAAAAATGAAAAACATAATAAAAGAATTGCTAAGCTTCTCTAAAGACATAAAAAAAATAGAGAAACAAAGGAAAATGAGGGAAACCATGAATGAACAATATAAGAGAGATTTTGAATGCATGAAACAGATTTAAAGAGACATCCAAGAAATTAAAATCTCCATTGAAAGCTGGCAAAATCTCTTGGAAGAAACTGAAAATACACTTTCAGACCTTGAAGACAGGTGTGCCGCTTGTGATCGGGAAAGGAAACACCTCTTAAAAATAATGAGGAACCAGGAAATAACAATTCAAAGACTGCAAGATGATGGAAAGCGAAATAATTTACGAGTGATAGGTATCAGTGAAGAAGCAGGGGCATCACAAAAGACATAAAAATTATATTTACAGAAGTACTTTCTCCCAAACATGGGAGAAAGATGTGCTATTCAAATAAGTGAGGCATACAGAACTCCAGCTAACCATAACCAAAGTAAATCTACATCCAGACATATAATAATCAAGGTCCCAGAAATTGAACACAAGAACAGAATATTAAAAGCTGTTCAAGAAAAGAAACAGATCACCTATAAAGGAAAACCCATCAGACTCACAACAGACTTCTCAATACAAACCATCAAGTCAAGAAGAGCTTGGAATGAAATATTTCAAGTCCTCAAAGAAAACAACTTCCAACCCAGATTGATGTACCCTGCAAAACTATCTTTCAAAATTAATGGAGAAACAAGATATTTCCACGACAAAGAACAACTAAAGGAATTCATGACTGCCAAACCAACCCTACAAAGAATACTGAAGGACATTTTAGAAAGAGATAAAAAAGACCATGGTTCCAGGAAGAACGGCAGGGGGGGATCACCAAGTGGGACAGACAATAGAATGGAGGGGAAAAGTACACAGCCAATGGCAGGAAAACAGCATGGCAGAGATGAGCCAGTGCTTGTTGGCCATAATCATTAATGTAGATGGCTTCAACTTGCCAATAAAAAGAAACACAGGTAGAGTGACTCAGGAGACAAAATTCATCAATATGCTTTATCCAACAAACACATTTAACTCAAAATGGAATTCGTAGATTAAAAGTCAAAGGAGAGAAAACAATGTTCTATGTGACAGGGAACCAGAAAAAAACAGTAGGGGTAGCTTGCCCATCAGCTGCAGAATGGAAAGGAAATATATGGCATTTCTATACAATGGAAAGCTACTCAGCTATAAAGAAAGATAACCTTGAGACTCTTGTAGGTAAATGGATACAACTTGAAAGCATGCTTACAGGTGAAAAGGTTCAGAGTCACATGGGTGAACACTGTATTGTCTCCCTAGTATAAGAAAGTGGGGAAATTTGTGGGATCCAAAATACAAAACAGAGATTGGGAAGGTGAAAGTGGAGGAGATGTCTCCAGGGGGAAGGCAATGGCCATTGTTAATCTACAATTCTGTTTTGAAGCCCTGTATTGTCCTCATGGTTCTGTTTAGCTTGGTTTTATTTATTTATTTATTTATTTATTTATTTTTTTTTTTGCAGCACCGGGGATTGAACTCACGACCTTGCGCTTGCCAGGCAGGCACTTAGGCCGCTGAGCTAGATCTCCAGCCCTGGTGGAGGGTCTCACTATGCTGTTCAGGCTGGCCTTGAGCTCACTTTGTAGCCCAGGCTGGTCTCGAAACTCACAATGATCCTCCTGTCTCAACCTCTGGAGTGCTGGGATTACAGGCGTGAGCCACCACGCCCAGCTTAGCTTGGTTTTATTGTTTAGTTATGTTTGATTTTATTATATTTGATGGCATGGACAGCTATTGTAAAAATAACAAAATGGATTATAGCAGTCATTATTGATTTCCTATTATCTTGTTCCAAAGTCTTTATTGCTTTACTTGTTTTGTTTTGATTGATTTTATTCTATTTTACTTTGTTTGATTTTGTTATATGTAATGGTATAAGCGGCTACTTTGAAGATAAAATGCATCATGACAGTCTCTTTTGTATTCCTGCAGTCTTGTTTGAAGTCCTGTATTGCTTTCATTGTTTTCTTTTGATTGGTTCTATTCTCTTCTGTTTTATTTGATTGTATTATACCTGAAGGTAAGGGCAGTTATTTTGAAGATGACGAGAGGCATTATGGTAGCCATTACTGATTTTCTTTCATCTTTTTATGAGGTCTTATATCATGTTCATTATTTTGTTTTGATTGACTATTCTATTTTGTTTGTTTTTATTATGTCTGATGATATAAACAGCTACTTTGAAGATAACAAGATGTGTTACAGTAGCCACTGTGGCATTTCAACTGCCTTGTTTTGAAATCCTGTATTGCTTTCATTGTTTTGTTTTGATTGGTTTTATTCTGTTTTGTTGTGTTTGATTTTATTATGCCTGATGGTATGGGAAGTGTTAAAGTTTGTATACAGATGGCCCCCGCAAGCCTTCTGTAGTCATGGAAGCGGCTGAATCTACCATTTGTGATTGACTCATTGTCTAGTGCTGGGATTGGCGGTGTGAGTTCTGTACCCGCCCGGGGGTGGAGCCAACATACAACATAAGGCTGGAATAGGGTCGTGCTTTTCTTCTTTGGTGCTGTTTTCTCTTGCTGCTTGCAGCCGCCATGAACAGCTGCCCCCTTTTGCTCTTGCTGCTGCCTTGAAGTGTTGCCCCAGTGCTGTGCCACCTTGCCTTGGAGCCAACTGATTATGGACTGAAATCCCCAGAAACTGTAAGCTAAATAAACCTTTCCTTGCTTCACTTTGGGCATCAGGTATTTTGTCCCAGCAAGGAGAAACAAGTAACCAAAACAGGAAGTTATTTTGAAGATAGCAAGGGGCAACATGGTAACCACTGTTGGTTTATTTTTGTTTTGTTTTGAAGTCCTGTATCACATTCTTTGTTTTGATGCTCTGTTTTATTTTGTATTTGTTTTATCCTCTTCAAAATAAAAAAAAATTTTAAAAGGAGACTGATTATTTCAAGGAAAACAAGACAAAATTACGTGCGAACTTTTTGGCTTACAGAATAAAATACTGTTTTGTTTTGGTGGTACCTGGGCAAGCCCAGGACCTTCATAATCAGTTCAGATAAATGTATTTTACTTATGTTTTAATTGTGATGAATATTTTAGAGACTTAAATTTTAGGCTGATATGAATTCAAGAAATTTCTCTGATTTAATCAAATGATAAAATTTCATAATAGATTAATATTAAACATACTGATTCAAATGACTGTGTTAGAATTGAAAAATCCTTTTGGAAAACCAAAAGTGTACAAGTAAATAAGGGTTTGAATAACTGTCAAGAAGGAATGACACAAGTTCACCTGCAGGACAACACACTCAGAAAACAACACACATTTCTTTAGGTGTAATGTCTCCTTACAAAAGTGTCCCAGCACAAATTAACTTGGTTCATACACTAAAGTCTGTTTGAACTTTCAACTACAGTTTTAGAATAAGGATGAACCAGTGACCAACAAAGCATACAACCCAGCCGTGCATTCACTACTGCCTCTGGTGGCCCACTCAGACTTGAAAGATTAAATCCAGCCTAAATTTAAAACACATTGTTTGGCCTAAGGTGCAACTCAGTGATAGCTGTGTAAGACTCTGAGTTCGATCCTCATACCACAAAAATCAAACCAAACCAACCCCCTCAAACAAAAAACACATTTTTATAACACTTTTGCAAAAATAGAGGGAACACAAATGTATGGAACTGATCTGCATATACTGAAGAAAAATACCTAAAAGAACTAACAAGGAACTGCTGACAGTAGCTTATCTTTTTGCGGGGAGGTACCAGGTGGGGTAGACAGGATAGGGTGAGGGGTTCAAAGACTTTTCACTTCTATGTGAATCTTCTGTTTTGAAGTTCATGTCCTGCACTGAATTACTCCATTAAAAAAAACGATTTAATAGCCATTAATTGAAAGACTCCTATATTTGAAAGCACTTACTACGTTAATGCACAGATTTCCTAAATGGAAAGTTGATGGAGCTACATAACATGTATTTCACAACTTTAAGAAAACTGGTTTTAAAGATTTGAAACACTCTCCCCAGTCTGATTTGGGACTATGCCTCTCATCTATCTTCCCAGACTGACTTTTAGTTGGGGTCAAGGTCACATATGCAAATAAAGCCACAAGAAAGGGAGGCTTTTAAGAAAGCAAGTTTTTCATCCCAGTAAACAGTCATAGAAAGAAAGCCTTGTTAACCAGATGACTACCAGAAACCTCATAAAAATTGCTTTTTCTAGTTTTCTAGTACTTTGTTAAGGAAATCATTTCCTTCCAATAAAAACCAAGCTAACAACATTTGCTTTAGAACAGAGGAAAGTGGGAGGCTCTGATCCAAGCTCAGTCCTTTGTTCTTGCCACCAAGACTGAAAGTGAGGTTGCTGGGTCTAATGAGTAAGACACTTAACTTCTCTGGACTTTCCCGTCCTAGTCTGAGTAGTTGAGATGATGGAACACAAGATTTCTGACATCCCTTTCAGCTGTGAGATTCTTGGGCACTAATCTTGCTCATGTGTTTCCTACATGAAATAGTGTAACCGCAAACTAAGGAACAAAGACTCCTGACATAAAAACATGTTAAATGTTAAAAACAGAAAGATCCAGCAATTTAAAAAAAGGTAAGAGACAGACAATAGTTCCCTCATTCTGCTTTCTTCATACTTGGACATTTTATAAGCCAGAATGTTATTGACAGCAATACAGTCATTTGAACAATTATTGAATGATATTTCAAAAACAACAACATACACTTAGTAAAAACAACCATCGACCTTCTCTGAGTCAAGGAGTTCATGCTATTTGATATCATTTATCCAAATATTTAGTTAGCCTGTCCTAGGGCCATCCACACACAAGTAACTCAGTAACCCTTCGTCTACATTCAGAAAGAAAAGAGCTACATTAACTTCTATGTCCTCCTAGCAAAACTGTTCTCACTCTTCTCCCTGGCACATGGCTGTGCAGTTGGAACTCTTTCCCAGTCCACTCTGTAGCTAGGCATGGCCCAATCTTAGTCCTCACTAGGGACAGTGGGTAGAAATGATGGGTAAGGCCACCTCTCTTGTGCAAAGGGTACTGCTCCCCTGCATTTCTGCCCTTCCACACTGTGACCTGGTATCTAGCACTTAAGCAAGGATGGTATCCTCAGACGCTTAAGCAATGGGACAAGGAAGATTTGAGTTCTTGCACAACTCAAAGAGCATAGCCACCCAGCTGGATGGTTCACCTTAGTGCTGTCATGCACCACAGTTTTCAGTCTTGAGGGCAGATGCAAGAGCAGCCTATACAACACATCCCAAGGCATCTGTAGCTCTCCATCCTACAAACCCAGACCAATACATTTCCCACCGGAGCTTCCAAACTCTAAATTAAAAGGTAAGAAATGGTACACATCACTAATTAAGGATATGTTTTTCAAGGAGTTTTAAAATCAAATCAAATCTTTCCCCTTGAAAGTAGTAATCTGAAAAGAATACAACTTACCAAATGTCCCATAAAAGCCTCTAGGTCCACAGGTCCCCACGCCATACTTCTTTAGAGATCCTAAAGCTGCTGCCTTAATTGACATAGAAATTATATTTTAATAATTTATTTGTAAAAGCACAAAGAATCCCTATTTGCACTAGGGATTGAACTCATAACCTCGTACTTGCCAAGCCACTGAGCTAAATCCCCGGCCTTTGTCTTTTTTGAGACAGGGTCTCGTTACACCGTTCAGGCTGGCCTTGAGCTCACTTTGTAGCCCAGGTTGATCTCAAACTTGCAACCATCCTCCTGTCTCAGCCTCCAGAGTGCTAGATTACAGGCATGCACCACCAGGCCTAGCTAAGAATCCCTATTTTTAACCTACACTTCCTTTTTCTCCTTTGTTCCTCCCTGCTACACTTTCCTTTATTCCTTACACTAGGACAATTCTAACAGGATATAAGAAAGACTAAAGATTCAGGTATTTGAATTAAAATGTAGAAAAGTTACACTAGCTTGATTCTCAGCACCTGGTTAACCGAATACTTTTATACTTTTTGCATCTGTGGTCACGTCTTTTCCAAAGTATGTTTGCTAGTCCACAATTCCAAAAGAATGTGGGCAATTTTCTAGACACTTCTCTATTATCCGGGTCTTGCTTACTTGTTTCTCTTATCACCCAGTACTAAGCCTCATTAGAAACTCTTGTCTTGTTTAATTCCAGGTTATGATTCCACCAAGGAGTACTGGGAAACAACATAGCTTGCTCTGATAGTCCACATGTGTCTTTTTACTTTATGTCTTGATTCTTCACTAAGTAGGTTATCTACCCACTTCAGCACTACGGCACCACGTGCTGCTTACCTTAACCCGAGGGTTATCCAGCAATCCAAGAAAATTAAAGGAAGCAAAGTTTATACATTCTTTTCCATTCACCACAATCTTGTGGCTTGGAGGGCTGGCAAAGAGACAAAGAGCAGTATGCTTCAACACACATTCATGTCATGTGCTATCTTCTTACCTTATCTCCATTCTAATCTTCTATTTTTTTGTTTTGTAAAAGTAAAATTGGAAATCAAATGTTGTAGTACATGCCTATAATCCCAGCATCCTGGGAGGCTAAGGTAGGAAGGTCACAAATTCAAGCCCAGCCTGGGCAACTCAGCAAGACCAGATTCAAAAAAAAAAATAAAATAAAATAAAGGCTAGGGATGTAGTAGAGATGCAGTTCAGTGGGAAGGCCTTGAGTTCAACCCCGGTACCATCTGCCTCCTCCCCGAAATAAAATTAGAGAATGGTATATTAAAAACCAAAGCCTTTCCCTTAGTCTCAAGTAAGCTACCCTTTAATAAAGGGTACTACTTAAAAAAAAATACTCCTTAAACAAAAAAGAAACATGAGCTAGAATTCTAAGATGAACAAATGGCAAACCTTTTTCTTTGGTTTTAAAACTTCCTTAAGAAAGAAAGTAGCTAAATAAAATATCTTAGAAGAAAAAATATGGAATAAGACAAATAAGAAGGAAGGATATAGTGAACAAGATTAAATGCAAGAATAGACAGAGCAACCTATGATCTTACAAGGTAAGTGGTTTAAAAATAAATACGGCTGAACAAGTCACTAAAAGAGTGTGTTCCCAATTTCTGAATTTAATGCTGGAATGATAGTTAATAGGATCTTCACCCTCTCAAAAAAAAAGGATTAAGGTGTCAAGCTACACAGCAGCCAGGGCTGAGCACGGCTGGAACAGCAGAAGGGCTCTTGAGGAGACTGCTCTATGCTCTGCAGACGTACACTTCGGCTACAGTCATGCCTCTGAAGCATGAGCCAGAGGGGCCACAAGGGCAGGTCCGTCAGTAACAACCAGCCTAATCTGACAAAAGGATACAAGACAGACTGCAAAGGAACAGAAGACAGGCAAGCCATTGTGTGCACATGGCTAGGCAAAGAATGTGACCGGGAACTCTGGTTTTAGTTTTCTTTCTGTACTGGCCTGTGTACTAGGCTGCTCTATAAAGTGTGCGTTATATAGACATAAAGGACTAAGAAACACTGTTCCCACAGACACTTTTCAACATGAAAACCATAATGCAAAATGCTAGAAAACCGGGGAAAAAGAGGAAAGACAACATGAACTAAATTCATATCACTGATTCACACAGAAGGCCAGAAGACTCAGTGAAGAGAAAATGATTTATAGAATTGTGAGACAGACACCATCTGCATTACAGGTACTGACAACTTTGGATACTTGCAGATATCACCTGATCTCTGTGATCACTTTCATCTATGAAGTCAGGGGAACCTATCTCTCAAGTTAATTGTCATTATAAAAGTGCAAGGCCCATAAAAGGCACTGTCTAAACATTTTCTGTCTTCTTCCTAAGGCTTCAAGCACTTCCTTAAAATCCAGGGTCACATACTGACTTAACCACTGGGACTCTGGTGGTTATGTTATGTTACTTACTTTATTATTTCTCAGGACACTAAATCCTCCCTAAGTATAAAGGGGCTGGAGATCCTCTTCCACGAAAAAATTAGAAAAACAAAATCAAACAAAACCCTGGGTAGACAAGCCTGAACTTAACATAATATTGCTACAATGAGAGTCAAGACCATTGTTTGAAACTGTAACTCACATACAAAATAAACTACCAAGAACAGGTACATCCAAGCCCATAAGCTGACATGATGTAGAGAAGCTATTTCTATCCAGCACTTACAGTAGGGAAGGAAAATAGCTCCCAATGAGAAGAGGAGTCTCCCACCTCCTACAGCTCAAGCAGGCTGCCAGGAACATCACACTTGGCAACTGTTACAGTTTGAGTCTGGATGTCCCCTCAAAGCCTCATGCAGTCACAGGGGTGGGCTTCTAGAATTTGTGAATGACTCATGGGCCAGTGCTAGGATTATGAGTACTACAGCCAGGTGGGTGTGGCCTACATATAATATATGGGACAGAAAGAGTCTTCTCTCCACGCTCCTCCCTTTTTGCTCTTGTTGCTTGTGCTGTTTTCCACCACCATGAACTGTTGCCCTCTGCCATGTGCCATTCTGCCTTGGAACCAGCTGATTATGGACTGAAACCTCCACAAACTGTGAGCTAAATAAACCTTTCCTTCCTTCATTTTGGGCGTCAAGTATTTTGTCTCAGCAATGACAGAAAAGTAACCGAGACCCACAATTATATGCATGTCTTTGTATGTGGAGACTGATTTAAAGAAATGTGTCTGGTTGCCAAGTTGACAAAGGGGTGGATTATAGTGGTTGACTGTGTCAACCTGAGACATTTAGAAGCTTAACTAAATCGGCTTAGCAATTCTACACCCCAGGGTGGCTCATCTCCTGGATGGTATAAGTGGTAAAGAGGAAGGAAGGATGAGATTTCATTCTTCAGAGGAGCTCCAGTCTTTGCCTTCGGCTTGGATGTTGTCTCCTGACCTCTAACACAGACTCTTCAGCTTCTCCCTTGGATCCTTCAGACTTGCGGCACAGATTCTTCAGCCCTCTATTGTAGACCATCGGCCTGCTGGTGTGAACTTGCATTAGACACTACAGTGAACTCCAGACCTTGAATTGAATCCGTTGGCCTCTGGTTTGCAGATACCCTCTGAACACATTTTCATCTGACTTTGTGGCTGACCATTGTAAGCCAATCTTGTAATTTCTTATACATTTGTATTATCTTGTGTTGTATCTGTTTTCTCTAGTAAAATCCTGATTAATACAGCAACTGACACAGGAATCCCGTAGTCTAGACCTCTGCATAGTACCTCACAGAAGCAAATCAAGCCAATCTAAAACAGTATCTCCACAATTAAGGCTTCAGAAGACTCAAGAGAGGGAAAACAAAACCTTCCCAATGAAAACAACAATCTTTCCATGAGCAAGAGTCAGCAGGCAAAACAGATACACTGGGACCATTATTCCAGAATTGAGACAACAGAAACAGGAAGTATCAGGGTTAAAAGTGTAAACCCAAGGAAAGGCTATGGTGCTAAGAGTAACACAACAGGCAGACATGTAAACCAACCAGACAAAACTTCCAGAAATAAAAACTCAAGAGTCAATAAAACTAGAACTCTAATGCCCAGATTAAAAATGCAACCACAGTAGAAAAACGAAATTGAAAGTACAGAGTAGAAAAGTGAAACTACAACATGAAGCAAAAATATGAAAGAACACATAATGGACATACGGAATACAAAGAAAATGTTAAAAATACATGGGGAAAAAAGGTAAGAGACAACATTCAAACAGTTATCAGCTAAAAAGTTCTCAGAATTCACAAAAGACAGGAATTGACTGAAGAGGAAAACTAAATCCCAAGCAGGACAAAGAAGAATAAATTATAGGAAGACACATTATAATCAAGCTGCAGGATCCTACAGATAAACCTTCTGAAAGTCACCAGGAAAAAAAAGATTGACATCAATTAGAATATTAGTCTTACCATCACCACAGAGAACAGTACAAGAAGAAAGGGTTTTCCAAGGGCTACTGGAAAAATAATTGCCGTAGAACCATTGTCACTCAAGGGTGTAAAATAAAGACTTGCTTTTCAGTAAGACAGGTTATCTTCTACAAATTCCCAAAAAAGGACATAACTGAGAACACATTTTAGGAAAAACATTTTAAGTCCAAGTAAGTTTTACAGATATATAAAGTAATAAATATTCAGAGATCAGCAAAGAAACTAATATGGCAGTATACTGGTTCACAAACTTATACCATTGTGGTTGTGAACCAAACTGGTCGCCAACAGAATAAAAAATTTTTATAAGGTTTAACGTCATCTGATGTGGAGTTTCCAAATGGAAGCAAGATTTTTGTCGAACACTTTGGTTCATGAACTGAACTGTTAATAAAAAGCATTCGTGAATCTAGGCATTAATAAAAGTGATACAGGGAAATGGGCCTGTAAACAGGGTAAGGTCTCATTGGGTTTTCTGGCTAATCTTGACTAGAAAGAGTTAAAACTTCACCAGAGGGAAAAAACAAGAGGGAGGAACGCCAGGTGGTTGAAACCAAGATAGCTGGCCCTCACCTATCTCCAATAAGATACAAAGGAGCCAAGGGGTACCCACTTAAAAGAATGCTCTTACTTAGTATATAAGAACACACACCCCTATAGATCTATATATAGTGCTACCTCTGATCATGAATTTAATTCTTTCCACAAGAACCGAATAAAATTTCAATGGTTAGGTTGACTTTAATGGGGAAATTTTAGTTTCTGTCCAGTTCATTTTGGACAAAGGAAATGTGATCCCTCTTTGCTGCTGAGTTTCAGAGGGGGAGGGCATGGGCACTGCAATGGACTGCCCTGTTATGGGGAGCTGGCCCTTCCCATGTCACCTCTCTCAAGTGCCCACATGGTCATAGCTCCTGGAAAACTACAGCCCAAGTAAATTTGGAAAAAAATAAAGAGAGCTGACTCTTTTAGACACCCACGTGCAAGCTCTCCAGAACCTGCTTAATTTCCCCTAGCTCTGCATAAGTGAATGGCTAGGGTGCTGGGCCTGAAACTCTGAAGGTCTAGTTCTGGAGGAAGAGAAAAACTCAAGTTTTCTAGGTTCTCAAGGTGTCTCTCGGTTCTCAAGATAGCCAAGCTTAAAACATTTAAGTGTATAATTTAAATTGGCTTATGGATAAAAATGAAAGTCTTTAAAGGTTAAAGACATGTCACCATCCAGGTTGTTAGGCAATCAAAAATGGAATAAAAAATTGGCTTTATACATACAATGCCCATTGTTCTCTCTCTATAATAATTGAAAGTCTTTCATTAGTCAAAAATAATGTGTTAACTGTTATTATCTCACAGGTCATCGGAAAAAATTCTTAAGATCACTAAGTGGGGACCCCTTGGAATTGTAGAAACTTCTGGACAGGACTCCCCCAAGTCTGCTGAGTTTCCTCCATGGATGGGTGACACAACCAGTCCTTCCCAGGATCACATGGTGTCACACCCCAACGGTTACTGAATAATTACAATAAATTTGTTATAATTAAAAGGTTAAATTATCTATAAGTAAAACAATGAAGTTTTCTTATTAAAAGATGCTCTTGGTTAAATTTATAAAACAATATTAAAAGGCAACTGTTCTGTATTCTGTAGGATGGTTTTTTGTGTTTTCCACTATTAAGACTCTTGGTTACTTAAACTGAGCTTTAAGAGTTTGATTAAAGAGACATTTTGCTATTATATAGATGACTTATACATTTTCAGATGTCAAATCTGTGGCTGTGTCCCAGATAAGAGTTAAACACATAGGACAGTGATTCAGTATACATAACAAACTTCCATTGTGGGGAAATTGAGTACATGGATACGTAAGAGATCTCCACTGCAGGGGGAGGTTGGAATGTACAGAGTAGTGAATCAGCATGAACAGAAAACCTCCATCATAGGAGGGTAAGACAAACTAAGTCATAGAGACCAGTCAAAAATGAGAAATAAAAAATACTAGGCCTAGGAGAACAAAGACAGGAAAAAAACTCTTCCTGGGACATTGTCATGTTTCCTCTATCTACAGAAACATAAACATATTTCCTCTTTTTACAGGAATTCTAAGGATGTCTTTTGATTCTTGTCATTGTGGTTACACACTGTAACCACATTTCAGAAGTTAAAAACTAGAACATGTACAAGGGTTTCTATATAGCTGTGACACTCACTATTGCTGACTTCATGGTATATCGAAAGTATTTGTATTTCTTCAAGGATGCAAAACTGAAAAACATCTTTTCAGACTGGTGACTTTCAGGCTAAAATCATTTATGGCTGTAAACTCTTTGGCTCAAGTGTCTGGCTTTCCCTTACTTGTGTTCCAGCTACTTGTGGTAATATGTACATGTCAGTCCAACATGATAGCTGGCCAGATGATGCAGATACTTTTTTAGGACTTGTGCTTTGTGATTGGTATGTGATGTCATGTACATGTTACAACACTAAGAGATGCTTAAACACTGTGTGACCCAGGCAAAGTTATATAAAGTGCATCTATAAACACACGCATTCTTTTTAGCTGGCACTCTACTGAAGAAGGACAAATTTAGTAAAGTTACTTCATGTCACTTAATATAATGATGTCATCGTGATTGTCAGGCTAAAACGTTATGCTGCCCTCTATTTCAAATTTTCTCTGAGACTTTATAATTGTTATCTGTTAACATTCTGCAGGGATTCAACTTCTAAAACAACCACGATTGGTAAGGAAATAACAGTTCCCTGGTTATATTACATATTTCAAGGTACTTGATACCTAGATAAGATCATAAGATTGAATTGCACTACAATACTAGTGTAACTATTCTGAATGTTTGACAATAAGGCTTGGAGACCAAAGTTAAAAAGGTAACTAGACTAAGATGACAGCCAATATTTTGGGTCTGGACTTTCAAGGTTAACTAAGACCCAAGACATGAAGGGACCTTTTGTACAGGATTCTACCACTTTGGTGAACCCCCAACCCCCTGAATAAGGAGATTACTGGACCCCAGAAAACAGGAATCAACCAAAGCACAGTCTGCTAAAAAGGAGGGTCACTAGAGTCAGAAATGTCTCCCATGTTTCTGTGGGAAGCCACATAGTAAAGCAAGGCCACGACCCATCTTGGCGTCTGACACTGACACTGGAGCTGAGAGGCTCTGTACATGGTTCCAAAAGTAATGCCTAAGGAGACTCAACTGATACTGATATATAACAAGTTAGTCTTGATTAACACAGGTCTCACTTTACCTTGGTCTTGAACAACCAAAAGAGTATAACCAAAGACATACAAAAGTGATAGCAATACTGGCTTGACATAGAAAGGGGGCTCCAAACCCTGGCCCCTACTGGAAGTTTCCAGTTATACCTGTAGACAGGTCTAAGAGCTGGCTGTTTACAATTTATATTCTAATCTCTTAAGAGCAATGTATAGAGTGGATCCTTCCCAATCTGCCTTTCCAGTCTAGCATTCATGCTTTGGCTATATGTGCTTTAATTTCTTGGTAAACTTTTTTTACTCTCAACTAAAGGCTGCCAAACTCCAAGTGACTATACAGAGGAAACCCATAGTAATGGTGCCAGGCTTCTGCCGAGGTCCACGGCACAATCCTCCCTGCTAAAGACTTACATCTACTGCCCCCTAACAATGAACCTACTCAGCCTGAAGAAGCCAGATTGGTCATCACCTACATTCCCCAACAGCAGTTGGATGGACATCTCAAGAGGCAGAAATGTAGGGGAAAGAGGCCTGTAAACAGGGAAGGCCTCACTGGGCTTCCTGGCTAATCCTGACTAGAAAGAGTTAAAGTTTCACCTGAGAAAGCAATTAACAAGACCAGAGGGGAGGCAGACAGGGAGAACACAGGGAAAGCTAGGTGCTCCAAAAACAAGGCTGCTGCCCCTCATCTACCTCCAATAAGATACAAAGGAGACAACGGATGGCTACTTAAAAGCAAGCTCTTATTTAGTATATAAACACACACACACGCCCAAAGATCTATCAACCAATCTATCTGTATGTATTCCCACTCTAGGGCCACTATTCCCTACCTAATTGATATCTCAACCTTGGATGTAAGGTCCCTTCTAAACAGCCTAAAATTCCAGAGATAAGGCCTGAAAGGGCAAGAGAAAATCAAAGACTACTTAAGAATCTATAAGTCCATGGCAGTGTGGGGGTTAGCACCTTAGGGCCTGAGACAGCCAACTGGGTTATGGCACGTTCCAGTTAGGGGAAATGGCCCTGGCATCCAATAAAAGCAGCCATCAACAAAGGACTCATGGTCCTTCATCTTTATGCAGCCTCATACCCTGATTTATCAGGGTAGCTATCTACCTTCTGCCCTTTCTCCTTTTCCAATAATGTATCTTCCTTTCCTTAAACTTGGCATCTTTAAATTTTATATACCAACGTGGAATTTATGATCCCCGTGAGCAGTTCAGACAGGGAGAGCAGTGGAGCTGGTGCGGTGGGGTGGCACACACCCACCCTGACATGACAGTAAGTGAAGATTATAAAAAATAATAATCCTGGGGGAACTGAAACAAGGAGGAACTGAGGTTAAGACAGGGGTGGAGAATGATTGAAGTATGTAGAAGGAATCTAGTCTGACCCTGTATTGCTCAGTAAGGATATGAGAAATACCAATTAAAACTTAGGTAAGTATAAGGGAAGAAAGGAAATGAAGAAAATGTAATTGAGAAAAGTTGGTGAAGCAGACAGAAGGCAACGGACAAAAGAAATAACAATATAAGCATGATACTTAGAAAAGATGATGCTTCAAATAGTATGCTTAAGTCATCTGTCCCAATTGTTGTCCATGATCCAACAGGTAGCAGCCACATAGATGGGTTCTCAGTCCCTTGTGTTACACAGGGCATCCTGCAGTTACACTAGCTGTTTGCACAAGGCACATTAAAGGGACCAAGACATGCTAACTCATCTATTCACTTGTTTCTACCAGGTGACCTGTGACATGTTTCAGTTGTTCTTACAACTAGGCGCAGCCAGTGCTGCCTTGACCCAGGTGACCAAATCTCTACTTTTCCTTTTTTCTACTCATGGCTGCCACCCTGTCTTAAACGCGACTTATAAATGGAAGTCACACAGCAACAGGATGGGATCCTTGATCCCTGATCATCTGTGGGGCTGCTCTTCTCCTGACTTGCAAGTAAGGGGAAATAAACTTTACCTTGCTTGGTAAGGTATAAGATTAAATTAATTATTTTGGGATATTTCCTGTATATCTATTTAACTTCACATTTCAAGTTGGTTGAAGAAACTATTAAATTTTACTGGGAAAAACGGAGATACTAGCCAGGTGTGGAGCTCGTGTAGTCTGGATTACATGGTTAAACCCTGTCTCAAAAAACAAAAACACAAGGAGATTCGACATAGCTGAACAGAGGAGCCACGCTGGAGCTACTCAGAGTAAATCAACTACAAACACAGGTAACAGGAGGAAAGGGAGGGACATACATTCTGATAACAAAATCAATCTGAAATAGAGATTTGCAGATCAAACAAAATACAGACATAGGACTTTATAAAGTAGCAATCCAGGCCACAGGGCTGCTGGATTGAGAGAAGCCT
>RJWT010007105.1:0-28087 GCA_004365215.1 Cuniculus paca | reverse complement strand
AGTCTACAATAGATATTGTGAAAAGCAAATAATATGCTGAAAAGGAAAGAACAACTGGGATGGGTAAAAAGAGAAAAGAAGGAAAGGAAAAGAAAAAATATACAAATCAGTAAATGTAATACATTATATCAATAGAGCCAAAGATAAGAATCACATGGTAATTTCAATAGATACAGAAAAAGCTTTACATAAAGTCCAACACTCTTATATGATAAGAACCCTACAAAAATTAGAATAGATGGTCTTTACCTAAATCTAATAAAAGCCATCTATGGCAAAACAACAGCCAGTATCACATTAAATGGTCAAAAACTGAAAGCTTTTACTCTAAAATTGGGAACAAGACAAGGATGTCCATTATCACAACTCCTATTCAATATAGTGCTGGAAATGTTAGCCAGAGCAATTAGACAAGAGACAGAAATAAAAGGAATAAGGATAGGAGAGGAAAAAGTTAAATTATCACTATTTGCACATGACATCATTCTCTACATAGAAAACCCTCAAAACTCCATTGAATGACTTCTGGGTGTCATAAACAAATTCAGGAATGTAGCTGGATACAAAGTCAATACTCAGAAATCAATACCATTTCTGTACACAAACAACAAACTCATTCACAGAGAAATAAGAGAAACAACACCCTTCACAATAGCATCCAAAAAAATGAAATACTTAGGAATCAACCTAACAAGATACCCAAAAGAGCTATTCAATAAAAATTACAGTACTCTGATAAAAGAAATTGAAGAGGATCTCAGAAAATGGAAAGACATTCCATGTTCATGGATAGGAAGAACAAACATTGTGAAAGTGGCCATTGTCTCAAAATTGTTATACAGATTTAATGCAATTCCCATCCAAATACCATTAACATACTTTGCAGATGTAGAGAAATCATTCTTGAAATTCATCTGGAACCAGAAGAGACCTAGAATAGCAAAGGCACTTCTGGGCAGCAAGGGCAGGACAGGAGGCATCACAATCCCAGACTTGAAACTATACTACAAAGCTATTATAATAAAATCAGCATGGTACTGGAATTAAAACAGACCTGAGGATCAGTGGAATAGATTAGAAGATACAAACTCAACTACAAACACACTCAGCCACCTTATCTCTGAAAAAAGGGTCAAACATGTTCACTGGAAGAAAGATAGCCTCTTTAATAAATGGTGCTGGAAAAACTGGCTTTCCATATGCCGAAAACTAAAACTAGACCCAAGCCTATCACCATGTACTAAACTAAAGTCGAAATGGATTAAATATCTAAATATCAAAACAGAAAAACTAAATCTTTTGGAAAACAAAGTAGGTAGAAATCTTGAAGACATAGGGGTAGGCGGAGGATTCATGAACAAAAGCAAACTGCAAGGGAAACACTTCCCAGAATCAACAACTGGGATCTTGTCTTGTTAAAAAGTTATTGCACGTCAAAAGAAACCTCCAACAGAGTGAAAAGAAAACCCACAAATTGGGAAAAAATCTTAGTCAACTGTCCTTCAGACAAAAGTCTTCTATCTAGAACATATGAAGAATTAAAAAAAAAAACAGGTCCTTGAAATTCAAAGACCCAATCCAAAAATGGGCATCTGAGATGAAAACACACTTCTCAGGTGAAGAAATATGAATGGCAAATACATACATGAAAAAATGTTCAGTATCATTGGTCATTAGAGAAATACAAATTAAAACAACTCTGGGATTGCATCTCACTCCAGAAAGAATGGCCAGGATCAAGAAAACCACCAATAATAAATGCTGGAGAGGCTGTGGGGAAAAAGGAACATTTCTCCACTGTTGGTGGGAATGCAAACTGGTGCAGCCACTGTGGAAATCATTCTGGAGGTTCTTCAAAAACCTAGGATTGGCAGTCCCATTTGACTGAGCCATTCCGCTTCTGGGCAAATTTCTAGAAGTGAAATCATCATACCACAGAGATATATGTGCACCCATGTTTATAGCAGCACAATTTGTAAAAGCCAAATCTTGGAAACAACCCAAATGCATATCAATTGAGGAATGGGTAAAACAGATATGGTACTTTTATACAGTGGAGTACTATTCAGCTATAAAGAAGGATCACATTGAGGCTTTCATAGGTAAATGGATGCGACTTGAGACCATACTCATAAGTGAAATAAATCAAACTCACATGTGTAAACACTGCATTGTCTCCCTAGTGTCAGAAACTGAAAGACTCAATAAGATACAAAATCCCTGATAAATATGGGGAAAAGGTTGTAAAGTCCGATAATGCTTTTATTGTTTGCTTTGATTTGGTGAAGTCTGTTTTCTACTATTTGATTAGAATATGTGAGAAGATATGAACAGCTTTTGAGGAAAACAAAGGACATTAAGGTAGCCATTATTGATTTTTTATTGTCTGATTTGAAGGCCTGTAATGTTTTCACTCTTTTGTTTTATCTGGTTTTGTATTATTTTGTTTTGTTTGAGTTTATGGTGTGTGAATGTCTGAACAACATTTTCGAAGAAAACAAGAGACACTAGGGTAGCCATTGTTAATCTATTGTTATGTTTTGAAGACTTGTATTGCTTGCAGTGTTCTCCTCTGAAATATTTTGTTATATTTAACTCTATTCTGTCTTGTTTTAGTCTCTTTAAAATAAAAAAAAACATATGTATATATATATAACTATCTTTTCTGATAGTTAAGATAGATAAGATAGTTATACCACTGATTTCTTTTAGTTAATTGAAAATATGGTTTTGTATTTATTTATTTTTTGTACTGGGGATGGAAAAAAATTTGTATTTTTTGTATTTATTTATTTTTTGTACTGGGGATGGAATGTACAACCTTGTGCTTGCCAGGCAGGCACTGTGCTGTTGAGCTGTATCACTGACCTGATTTGTGCTTGAATTGTTTGATCCATTATGCATGCCTCTAGCTTGTAATCTGAGCAACTGCTTTGAAGATGACAGTACACGATGTATTAACCATCTTCAATTTCTCATTATCTCATTTTGAAACTTTGTGTCATTCACATTGCTTTTTTCTCTTTAAAATAAAATAAATAAACAGCTTCCCTTGTGTTGTCCTTTGATGACATGAAAAAAGTTACCAATTTATTTTATTCTCCAATAAGCCTTTTGAGAAAATAAAACAAGAAATTAGGGGGAAAAAGTCCCTCATGAAATTATCAGTATTAATTAACAGAACACTTCATTCATTGATATTAATTTGCATTAACCAAATACTTCATTCATAAATATTAACTTGCATTAATATTTCCAGGCTTTGGAATAGCATCTGAGAAGCCAAATGGCTATTGGATTAGTGGTAGAAATACTGGAAGCAGGAGGGTCTGCCCAGATGCACTGCTGATGATTCAGGTTTTAAGAAGTTATTATGACATTAATGAATGTAAAGGGGGAAACTTTTCTAGACATTTAGATTTCAACGGAGGGGCCATATCTGCATCTTTTAAACATGCACTATTAACAAAGAATCTATTATAGAAGATAAGTTATCCAGTTTTGTAATCCACCATCATCAAATTTTCTTTAAGTACTGATACTGACACCTACTACCAGAAACTTTGGCATACAGGAAAATGTCTAAGGACTAGGGGAAGATGGCAAACTTGACTGCTCAATTTTATAGTTGAGGATTTCAGTATATTACTGATGACATTACATTATCCATGCCTACTCTTAAAACAAACAAAAACAATTCAGTTACACATATGTTTTGTAATTTAAAACAAACTTTACTTTTCTATATTAGTAAATCCATAGAAAAATATATAAACCACTTTATGCATTAGATCTGTGAAATTCTAGTAACAAAATGTATTAACTCAATTGTGGACAGGTTAATGCAAAGATATCCTACATATTTCAGAGGATTATAGTCTGAAACTACCCCAAAATTGCTTTCAATGCCATGATAAAAATGTAACTCTCTGTTCTTAAAATAATGATCAAACTTTTAACACCAGGGCATAAGAAAATTCTTTTGTAAGGAATTCAACAGAAACCATTAATAAAATATTATGTACTATGCAATTATATTTTTATTTACTCAATATTTAATAGGATTTGGGTAAAATGGTGAAAATATATCTGCAATTTGTGTACCACAATTTAGAGAAAGCTATATGCTAAATTATGTATGTGTATCCATGTTCCTTATTGAAACATGCCAAAGGTATATTATCCTTTTAATTTGCATTTTTAGCACAGGTCAGTAGAATATTTTTGACATTTCTTCTTCTAAAATCTTTGTTATGGTTGATACATTATGTCGGCATGAGCTGTTTAGAAGTTTAACTGAGAGACTCAGCAGGGAGCTAGGATACTTACTTTGTAAATATCCTCATTCTGTACAAAGGAGGGTAAGGACATTTTGTGAGTGTTACATACACCCGAAGGGGGTGCGAGTGGGCTGTGTACAATATAAGGGAGGAGAAAAGGCTTGTGCTTCCCTTTTTTTGCTCTGGCTGCTGCCTTGAAGTGTTGCCTCAGTGCCATACTACCCTGCCTTGGAGCCAACTGATTATGGAAGGAAATCCCCAGGAACTGTAAGCTAAATAAACCTTTCCTTGCTTCACTTTGGGTGTCAGGTGTTTTGTCCCAGCAATAAGAGAAAAGTAACTAAAACAGAATTTGGTACCAGAAGAGTGGGGTCATTGCTGTGATTGTACCTGACCATGTGGATTAAGAGCCTTTGGGAATGGCTTGTGGGAAGAGTTTGGAAAGGTTTGGCAATGTCACCTAAAAGAGTACAGCTGGACCAGCTTAGGCTGCTCTACATGGGAGATTCTGGTCAGAGTTTAGGAGACCAGAAGGCTGATAGAGAGCCTGTTGGGAAAGACCAGGCTCAGGATATTTGTGCTGGAAAGGAGTGCATTGGCTGTTGGACTCCAGATGATGTGTGTTATGACTTGGTAGAAAGTTTGTCTGCATTTTGCTTGTGTTCAGAGACTTTGCCTAAAACTGAGATTAAGGGCAGTGACCTGATTAACCTGGCAAAAGAAATTTCAAGGCAGTCAAATGTTGAGGCAGTGACATGGCTATTGTTGGTAGCTATTAGCCAGATTTATGTTGGGAATCAAGAGCAAAGAGGTTAGCATTGTGGTTTAAAACATTGTGAGTTTGGTCAGAAAGCTGTGGACTCTAAAGATAGAGATGAAATCTCAATCACTGAGAAAGAACAAAGAAATAAAAAAGATTGCCTGAAGGCATTGCAAAAAGCAGCAAGTCTCAAACTCGAACCTTTGCAGCTTCCAAAGTGCAGAAGTGAAAGACTTTGCTTTGAAGAGAAAGCCTCAGAGCACCATGTTCCAGAATGGTGGCAGAGGACCCAGGAGGTTCCAGAATGGCAGAGGCATAGAGAATCTGCTCCTCAAAATCAGGTTCAGAGTGCCCAGCGATCTAGGCACTCGACCCCTACAGCCAAGAGAGATGAAAGTTTGGCTACTGCTTCAGCTAGCAGCAGAACATCATCATCATCCACATGGTGCTGGTTTTAGGTGCATACAGAATGCACAAGTTCTGAGGTTGAAAAGGATTCCACCCCAATTTCAGAAGGCCTGGAAAGCCAGGCAGTATGCCCCTGAGAGGACAGTGTGTGAAGTTGTGAGAGTGAGGACAAAAGTACAGTAGAGACTCCATAAGTTTGGAAAAACCAGAAACATGGATCACCTAAGGAAACCTGCAGTGAGGGAGCAAAATCAGCCCAAGAGAGAAACTATGGGAGTTAAAATCACCAGAAGTGCCATAGGGGTGGAACCACACAAGACCTTTGGAGCTCACACTCTGCCACAGATTCCTGTAGATGCCAGACAAGCAATGACAACATTTGCCCTGCTGGATTTTGGACTTGCTTTGGTTCCAGTGCTTTGTATTCCTGTTTGTAACTTTTGGAATAGTAATGTCTATCTTGTGCCATTGCATGTTGGAAGTGTTTAACTTTGTTTTCATTTGTACAGGTGCTTGCAGCTAAGGTTTGCCTTACATCTTAGAGGAGACATGGGACTTGAACTTTTCAGCAATGCTGAAACTGTTAGGACTTTGACAACTCTTGCAGATGAACTAAATGTCTTTTGCATAAAGGGATGTACACGAGTCTTTGGGGGGCCAAGGACAAAGTTATGTTTCTAATGTAATGTAGTGTTGATAGACTTAATGCTGGTTCCTAAGGATTGTTAAGCTGTGTTATAATGTTCAAGGTGCAAAATGTTAACAAGCATGCCTTTGTATTTGGAGGTCGAGTTAAAGAAATATGTCTGGTTGCCAAGTTGACAAGGGGTGGATTGTTATGGTTGATACATTGCGTCAACTTGAGCAATTTAGAAGTTTAACTGAAAGACTCAGCAGGGAGCCAGGATACTTACTTTGTAAATATCCTCATCCTGTAAAAAGGACACAGGGACATTTTGTGAGTTACACACACCCTGAAGGGGGAGGGCATGGCCTGTGTATAATGTAAGGGAGAAGAGACTTGTGTTTCCCTCTTTTTGCTCTGGCTGCTGACTTGAAGTGTTGCCCCTGTGCTGTGCCACCCTGCTTTGGAGTCAGCTGATTATGGACTGAAATACCCAGAAACTGTAAGCTAAATAAACCTTTCCTTGCTTCACTTTGGGTGTCAGATGTTTTGTCCCAGCAATGAGAGAAAAGTAATTAAAACAATCTTTTAATTTCTCTATTGTGTACTATAAGTAAAATCATCTTTGTCCTCAAAATTTAGCCTCCACATCTTCTTAGTGAAATTTTCTGTGTTCCTGCCAGTTCATTGAATCACATGAGATTCATGATTTTTTTTTTATTTTTGTAATGGAGATTGAACCACAGAGGATCTTCACACTGAACTAATTCCCACTCCCATTCATTAGTGTTTGTTTTCAGACTGGGTCTTACTAAGTCACTAATCTTCCCAAACTAGGCTCAAACTCATAGTCCTCTTAACTCATCCTCCCATAGAGTTGGAATTACAGACATATACCATTACACCCAGTTTGTCATATTTTTATTGACTTCATCCCTTTGTATTTTATTATAACACCCATCATATCATGTTTCAAATATCATTGACTGACTTTGAATCTACATGAAATGGTAGTCTTCCTGAGAACGAGTATCCTTTCTTAATATTATTTGTTTTCCTAGCACTTTGCACAATGCAAAGCACATAGTAGAAAGTGTTTAACAGTTATTTTTTAAAGAAATGAACACACGAATAGGTTTTGTAAGACACTGATTGAGCAGTATCCATCAGGATCTCTAATGCATAATTTCAAGTGGGTAACACTCAGGTAATTTCTCACTGCTATAGGAGTACATCTACGACATATTCTTTTTTTTTTTTTTTTTGGCATGGTGATGTGAATTTAGAAAGTCCTAAATTTTCTTTAGTATTATTTTAGAATTTCCATTTGAGAAAATCTAAATACTGATCACTTGAAAAAAATCATAATCCCTGATTCTCACTAGTGTTAATAAAGGGAATGAATAAGTATATTGTCTTCCATAGGATTTAAAGTGTTTCAGTAAGTCACCAACTACATTCAGACAGATGATTCTTTCTGAAGAAGGTTAACTATCTACCCATGCCAACTTTACCTTTCTCAGTTTTCAAATCAAAAAGTTTTTTTTAGAAAAAATGGTCGTGAGCTAATTAAAAATGTTAGATGTTTCTGTCTCATTTTTATACTCTTGAATTAGTTCTTATGTTAATATTTCAAAATGTCATTAATTTCAAGTTTCACAGCTTTTGTTTTCAAATCAAGAAGTTTTTTTAGAAAAAATGGTGAACTAATTAAAAATGTTAGATGTTTCTGTCTCATTTTTATACTCTTGCATTAGTTCTTAATACTAATATTTCAAAATGTCACTGATTTCAAGTTTCACAGATTTTGCATTTAACTTACACATTAGCCTGAGAGTCTGCATTATTAGAAAACATGATTGCCTAAGGATATTGTATAGATTTATCTGTTTGAAGCATAATCTGTAGAGTAAATCAGCTTTTAGCTACTACAGAATAAACACTGGTTTTTCACTAGGGTTGAGCTCTAAAATAGCATGGTAAATTGTTGCTAGTAGGTTTCTGTTGCTCTGCAATTATCAACACATTTAACTCTTCAAATAGAAATGTTTCTTCCCAAGTCTGTGATGTAAAAATTAGAAGTCCTGGGAATTTACATTTTTATGTTAAAGGTACAACTTATCCTCAAAATCATGTTCATTACAAATGTTTTCTTGGCAATTTACTTGTCATAAATGTCTATTGTGCTGACAAACTTAGCTGGCAATAGTGTATGTTTATTCTCACATGCTTATAAATTTGTGAAGAGATGCAGTGACAATAAAGCTAAAAATATTATGACTCACAAAACTCCAGATGGTGAGATTTGCTTTGGTAGTAATTCTATATTCCAAGGTGTGAACTAAATTCAAATTTCAGAAAGAAAAATACATTATGATTTTATCATGCTGTAAGAATATTACTGAGAATATCAGCCTACCCAAAGACTCACAGAAAAATGTGGTTTCTATGCATGTAAAATTGTTAGAAAAATACGAGTTGACAAAAGTAAGTCAAAATAAGAAAGAAATTTTATTTCTTAATTGTTTATTGTAAGAAAAATTAAAAGAGAGAAAGAGTAAGGAATTTTGGAAATAGAATAGTTTGATTATATACTGATTGATTTAGTTCTAGAAGTGAGATAGAGAAAGAAATAATCCTATCAATATCACATTTAAAAATCTGAAATATATCCATATATCTGCACAAATACATAGATCAGATTATTTGATATTAAACAATGTCTATGCACATATGTATGTGATGCATATTTAATATGCACATGTACAAATATAAAACTATGAGAAGACATTAAGAAAGAAAACTATGCAGAATTGCCAATGAAATAGCTCAGTGGCACTGTGCTTACCTGGCAAATGCAAGGTCCTGAGTTTGATTCCCATTACAAAAGTGAAAAATAAAAAGAAAATATGCAGAACATTTTATGCAGCTGATAACTTGAATAAGGAAATATTATAGTTGTTGAAGTTGTCATTGCATAACCTTTTTTCTGAAAACAAGACCTAGTTGATGCCAATGCCAAAATTTTGAAAGATATTCAATCATTTTGGTTTAGAAATCAGAAGGCACAGTTTGATAAGATCACAACAGGTAGAATGTAAAACAAAATGATAAAAAAATGGACACAAAGACTCAAGAGGGAGTCTTAAATTCTACATTGAAACTGTTCAAATTGTTGGCTGAATGTGAATTACTCCAGTGCAAGTTACACAACTGCTCATCACCATGTAGGACACAGACTTTTTAGAAAACAAAGCAGAATCTTAATTATCTTAATAAAGGCAAACAATTTGCACAAACTACCTACCTGATTTCAAGACTTGCAATGATACAGTAATCAGTTCACCTGGAAGTGACATAAAAATAAACAGATCAATAAAACAGAATATGTATTTCAGAAGTAGATCTGTATTAATAAGATAACTTGATTTTCCTTAAAAGACAATACATAGATGTCCAAAACAATCCAATTTGGAAAGTGAAATTTCAGAGGCAGAGGCAGAGAGAGTTAAGAGTGGGAGAATCTTGAATAATCTTGAAAATCCATTTGGACTAAAATTGATTCTAACCTTGTATAAAGTAACCTGAGATTGACAGGTATACAAATATATACCATCAAGTAATTCCAGGCTCCCTTTTTCACTTAATATTTAACCATCTGATACACTAAGTAATTTACTTATGTAATCAATTGTGAGTGTGTATCTGTGTGTGTGTGTGTGTATGTTTCATGCAGAGTACTGAACCAAGATTATTGCACATGCTCAAGTGCTCTACCACTGCACCACATCCCCAGGTTGAATTAGAGTTTTTGTGGCTTGAAATATTCTCTATTTTGCACACATCTGTGTTTAAAATGGATGACCTCTGTTCACAAATCATATAGTGGACTGAAGACTCAGTAAACAAAGCTTACCTATCACAGAGAAATGGGGAAGCTCGGCAGCAGGTGGTATGCAAGTGGCTGGGATGAGTATCAAGACACAGGTGCAGAGGCTGTGACAAGACAGGCTAGGAAAGTTCACTCTATAGTCCAGGACTAAAGACACAACCCAGGACACCTTGTAGACTCTGAATCTTAGTGAAGGCAGCTGTACCCTAAAATTATTGCTCCCATACAATCTTCTAATTTCCTATTACTGCTGTCTAGGCTACATGTTGCAGAAGGATATTATTCTATTCATGTTTGTTCTTTTCTACATAAAACCATATATACCATCCTCAATAATATGTATTGATAGTACCTTAGGATATTTACCTTGGAGATAATAGTGACCATTATATGATGAAGTATTTCTCATCAAATTCACTAAAGAATTATTAATTTTGCACATTAATCAATGAAACTAAATTTTCACATATTAATACTAATATTCATTGCTACTTATGTATTTTTTATCAGGGACCGTGTTAGATATGATACTAATATCCGTAGTCATATTGTTTTATAATGCTCCATAAATAGTGTTACATCAATAATTTGGGGCTTCTAGTAGCTAAATAATTAGCCTGTAATCATACAAGCAAGTAGATGAACATGTACTTAGTCTGGTATATGTGAAACAAATTCCAATTTTGTGCTTATTCATGAACTTTGTTATTGCTTAAACCTAGAATGTCCACTGACAATCTCATATGCATAAACAAGGGCATTCTGGGACATGTCTAGATCATGGGAACATAAACTCATTGGTTGATTGATCCATTGATGAGTTATTGACTAAATCTGATACTAGGAGGTAGGGTTGTTTGGAAGGGTTGTGTCACTGGGGGTGTATCTTGGGAAGATGTATCTTCCTCTCCAGTTTTCCCCTTCTCTTTCTACTTCCTAAACATGAGGTAAGCAGTTTTCCTCCACCATGTTTCCTTGGAGTCAGCCAACCATGTACTGAACTTAATGAAAACAGAGGAATTAAACCTCTTCCCCTTTAGGCTATGGGTGTCAAATATTTAGTTTCAGTGATTAGAAAGCAAATAATAAAAACTATCATATATATTATACTTAAATATACCAAATGAACATATGAAATCACAAAACTTTTTCTTTTTAATTAATTTTAAAACGTACGTGTAGTTCATAACCTTTCCATTTATTGTGGGAAGTTGGTACACATATGTAACACATCTTTAATTCCTTTTTACATTCCCATTCCTTTCCTTTACCTCCACCTTTGACTCATTCCTTGAGTCCCCTTTTCTTCTTCTTCTTTTGTATATATTTGCAGTAATAATGTTTGTATTCCTTGTGTGGAATTGGGACATGTGCATAACACATCCTGATTCTTTTTTTATTCCTCATCCCTTTCTTTCCTCCCTCCTTCCATCTCTTGATCTCCTTTCCTTCTGAGAATGGTCTAGTTCCTGACTTCCTATTAGCTTACTCTGTATTTTTACTCTGGGTTTCTCATATAAGAGAAAAATATAATTTTTAAGTTTGAGTGTCTGATTCATTTCACTTAACATTATGGTCTGAAGGTCTTATGGTTGATGCATTGTGTCAACTTGAGAAGTTTAGAAGTTTAACAAAGACTCAGCAGGAAGCCAGGGTTTTTATTTTGTATATATCTTCATCCTGTGCAAAGGAGGGCAAGGACATTTTGTCAGTGTCACACCTACCCTGAAGGTGTGGGAGGGTGGCCTGTGTACAATATAAGGGATGGAGAAGAGGCTTGTTTTCCCCTTTTTTGCTCTGGCTGCTGCCTTGAAGTGTTGCCCCAGAGCCATGACATCCTGCCTTGGAGCCAGGTGATTATGGACTGCAACCACCAAGAACTGTAAGCTAAATAAACGTTTTCCTCCCTAATTCTGGGTGTCAGGTGTTTGTCTCAGCAGCAAGAAAAAAGTGACCAAGACAAGTTTCATCCATTTTCCTATGAATTACTTGAGGTTATCCTTATTTAAGGCAGAGTAGTACTCCATGGTATATAAGCACATTTTCTTTATCCATTCATCTGTTGGTAAGCACATGGGTTGTTTCCAAGATTTAGCTATTATTAATTGTGCTGCTGCACACAGGGTAGGCATGTGTCACTGTGATATGATGACTTTAACTCTTTTAGGAAGATACCTAGAAGGAGAATAGATGAGTCTAACAAGATTTCTAGCTTTAGTTTTTGAAGAATCTCCATACTGATTTCTATTGTATCAGTTTGCTTTCCCACCAAATTCATAAAAGACTGTCTTTCTCCCATCGCCTCTCCAGCATACAGTACTTTGAAAAAAGAAATCTGCAAAACAGTGGAAAATGGAAAGATATCCTGTGTTCCTGGATAGGTAGAACTAATATAGACAAAATGGCCATACTTCCAAAATTGCTATAAAGATTTAATGCAATTCTGATCAAAATTCCAACAGCATTCTTCACAGAACTAGAGAAAACATTGCTAAAATTCACATGGAACCAGAAAACAGCCAGAATAGAAAAAGTAATCCTGGTAAAAAGAGCCAAGTGAGAGGCACAACAAATCCAGATTGAAGTTATGTTACAAAGCTAATAGTATAAAAACAGCATTGATTGTTACAAAAACAGACATGAGGCTCAGCGGAGAAGAATAGAGGATTCAGAAACAACTCCAAGTACATTTACCTGTATGCTCTTTGATAAAAACACCAAAAATACACTGGAGGAGAGATACCCCTTTAATAAACAGTGTTGGGGAAAATAGGCTATCTACGTGCAGAAGATTAAATCTAGACTCACAACTCTCACCATGCACTAACCTAAAATCAAAATGGATCAAATAAATAAATGTTAAAACACATAAACTTAACTTGTTAGAAGACAAGGTAGTTCAAAACTATTGAATACTAAGTTTAAGCAAGAACTTTCTGAACAGTACCTGAGATGCAAAGAAAATAGTTCTGAGAATCAATAAAAGGAATTATATTAAATTGTAAAAATTCTGAAAAAGAAGAAATAATGAATAAAGAGACAACCTACAGAATGCAAAATTTCATCAGAGATTCCTCCGGCAGAGGACTCATATATAGAATATATAAAGAACTCAGAAAAATTAAACTCCCAAATCAAAAAAATGCTTAAGTTCACTGAATGGACACTTCACAGAAGACATACAAATGGCCAATAAATACATGAAGAAATGCTCAATATCACTGGCCACTAGAGAAATGCAAATTAAACCATCAATATTCTATCTTACACAAGAAATAATGGCCACCATATAGATGACATATTATTTTCAATTCAAAAGTATATCTAAGATATCATAAATTTGATAGAATAACCTGGAGTTAATTCAACCTGAAAAAAATGCCTTCTCTATCAATATCGCACTAAAGGAAAAAATTGACTTATAACAACAAAAATGTTTCCAGACATTGATGAACAAACCCTGTGACTGTTAATCCTGATTTATTAACTTTATTATATTAAAAAGGACTAGTAGATTAGTACAAGACTTTAGTTACTATAGAAGGTCTTTAGCCCATTTCTCTCCTAAACTGTATCTCTATTCTGCTTTCTGGCTGTTGTGAACTAAGCAGCTTTGCTCAACCACACATTTAAACTATGAGGTTTCTGCCTTGAGCCTGTTGACCATGTACTGAATCTCCTGAAAAATGTAAACTTAATTAAACCTTTCTTCATTTAAACTGTGGCTGCCAGGTGCTATGTATTGGCAATGGGATCCCTAGTGGGTAAAATTACCCTATCACCTTGAGAAAAACTGATTTAATATGTTGAATTGTCTTTTTAAATTTCATGTTATTTGGAACAAAATCTCAGTCTGATTATTAAAAAGCACTTAAATGCATTTCATCAAAACCTCTGAAAGGATATTGAGTTTTGTTTGTTAGTTTAAACTAGCATTGTTGGTTCTTTGTGGTAGAAATTGTCATATTTTTATTTTAGGATATGATAATTTATTGGAATTATACCCAGCACTGTTAACTCTAGATTTGTGTTATCTATCCTCCAAGCTAACCTAACATTAGTAGTTCTCTTGTTGATTGTTATTCCATTGAAATAGATTACAAAATATGTTTTTCTAAAATAATTTTAATGTTAGCCCAATCCCTGAAATAAAGGTAAGACATACAGCTTTAATAAAGTCACTGTCATCCAAATAAATTTTGCTATGTTATATGGAAATTAAAGGTTATAGGCCTAAAGACTTGGTGATGCATTAGAAAGGAAATGTCTACTGCAATTTATTCATTAGTGTAGTTTTCAACAAAAATTTGATGAGCAGCTTCTGTGTGTAATATATTGCTTTTCAGGATATGAAGGACTGACTAGTCAAAATCCCTATGGAGTTTGTCCTAGTCAAAAGAGCAAATAATAAACACATAAACAAACACAGAAGATATATAATATACATTAATGACTTATCAGCTATAAACCAGGGTAACAGAAGAAAAGTTAACCTGGCATTATCAAGAAAATACTTGAACACAATTCCTAATAAAATAATCAAATGGGTTTCATAGGAAACTAGGAGAAAATCTTTTAAGATAAAAAAAGAAATAAAGTGAAAACCCTGAAGTCAGAATCAAGCTGTGCAGATCAGCCAGAAATTAGTGTGGGTAAATGAATGCAGTAAGCCAAAAAACATATGAGAGAGCAGGTTAGAGGAGTAGAATGAGTAGGGACTTGTAGTCTTTTAGGTGAGACCAAATTTGACTTTTACTCTGAGTAAATAGGAAGACAAAGGACTGAGGAGTTTTATGACATGATGTACATTTATAAATTATCAGTCTGGAAATCCATCTCTAAGTAGAAAAGATTTGAAATAGTAACAATTGTTGCAAGGATATTGCTCAGTCTAGGAAAGACAGGGATGTTTTGGAAAAGAACAGAGGCATTGGTGATAATAAAAAATGAGCAGATTAAGAAAATATTTTAAAGATAAAATAAACAAGAGTTGCTGTGGAATTTAATACATTCTATAATTTAAAATATTCAAAAACATTTTAGCGTATTAGTGTCATTTTTTAAAATGAAGAAAATAAAAAGAAACATTGTGGACTAGGAGTGCAAGAGGAAACAAATTTCTACGTACATTTTAGGTAACATTTAAATACTAAACTAGTACCATTTTATAAAAATAATTCATCTTTTTCTCTCTATTTTTACTTACTAGTTTTAGTTTATCTTTTTCTTGTGATGCTAAAGTGTTATAATGGTCTTCCTATTCATCTATGTGTTATTATTTTCTTGTCTTATAAATGAGCTGTAGACAATATAGAAGACATGTATATGTGTGTAACAATGATTCTTTTATTTAAATACAGCTTTATAAAATAAAACATGGAATAAATACTAAAGTAATAATCTACAAAAACACTTGCATATTGAACAATAAAAATAAATAATTATGGACCAGAGATAAAGCTCAGTGGCACAGTGCCTCTCTGGCAAGTGCAAGTCCTGAATTTGATTCCCAGTACCAACAAATAACTAAATAACCAACCAAATAAATAAAGAAGTAAATATTCTTCTAAGCTTCGATAGCTAAAAAAAGTTAGCCTATACAAAAGCATGATACAAATAAATCAAATTTCAGAGGGTTGTAGTCTTTTGGCAACACTAAATACAAAAATTATAAACACAAATACATCTTAAATTTGTAACATTTTACTAACTTCGCATAACTATGCTACATGTACAAATTGTGGAACAGTGTGAATGTTTGACTTGATAAAAATGATTTTTTTGTTGAAAGTGTAAAGAGTGATATATCTAAGTCTGAGGTTTATGTTAGTCAATTTTCCATTACTAACAAAATATTTGAGGCAATCACTTTTAAAAAGAAGGAAGGTTAACTTTGACTCAGTTTTGAAGGTTTCAGTTCAGTTGGCCCTGTTGCTAGTGGGCCTGTGGTGATGCAGAACCTTATAATGTTTTCAGATGGTAGAGCAAGATGCCACCTTATGAAGGCAAAAAATGAAAAAGGATGAGGAAGAAATCAAAATCTCTTCCAAGGGTATACCTCCACCTTGCCCTTTTCATTAAAGTTTTAATTCCTTCCTAGTAGCACCACACTGGGCACTAGGACTTTAACACAGGCATTTGGGGGTATTAAAAATTCAAACTTAGCATTTTTGCCTCTTGACTCATCTATCTCACAATGTACAATGCATTTAACCTATTTCCACTAATTTATAAAGTCTTAACTGCCCCGTTATTGCTGAGCCAAAGTCTAAAATCTCAACTGAGACTCAAAGCAAACTTAATTGTGAAACTCTTTAAAAAATCGAAAGGACAAATTATATATTTCCAAGATACAATCTTACAGGCTAAAGATTCCCATTCAAAAAAAAAAAAGGGTAAGAAAAAAGCATAGAGGAATTGGATCAAAGCAAAACCAAAACCCAGCAGGTCAACTATTAAATCTTACTCTCTTTGTCTGGAAATCATGGCACAATGTGATAGGATATTGGCTCCTAAAGGCTCCAGCTGTTGTGCCCCTAAGGTTTTACCACTTACAACTAAAGTAATAATCTACAAAAACACATGCAACCATTCTTTGGGTTGCCTTTACTTATGATTTGCAACTTCCCTCACTGGGTATTCCTTCTTCCTGGAATCTCCATCTTTTCAAGAATTTCCATTACACTCTTACGACTGTACACATTGCCCTTTCATGAGTCAAATACTGGAAAATCTAATTTTGCCGTACGTTGCATGGACTCACAGGCTTTTCTGTGAAACCTCAGTTGAAGCCTCCATGACGCCATAACTCTTGCATTCTGCATGTCTTCATACACCATCATCACATGGACAGTAGCTGCAGCTGATGTAAGTGACACCTGGACCTATTTGAACTATAGCTATAGCTTGAACTATTTTAGCTATAGCTTGAACTGAGTCTCTCAACATCTAGGAATGGGAAATAAATCCTAAGGCTCTATCTTCTGAAAGAAGGTCCTTGAAATGAGTTTTTACATGCATGTCTTTGAGCCTACAATGGATGGAGTCTTGTCTTACTCTTCACATTTCTTTCATACTGGTCTTCTGAGTCCTCACAAGAATTGTCTGTTAAACTATGTTTATATAATTATCAGCATTCTTTAGCTTCTTCTCCACACTCTTCCAAACTCACAATGTAACTTCAAAAACTTCTGCATGTCATATCAAATATACTTATGGTAACAACTCTCCTTCTCGATACCAATTTTGAATATTAGTCAACTTTTGAATACTGTAACAAAATATCTGTGAAAAGCAATTTAAACAGAGGAAAAGTTTATTTTGGTTCAGTTTGTGGGGTTTCAGTATGTAGTCATTTGGGCCTGTAGCTCTTGGCCCTTTAGTGAGCAGTACATCATGGTAGGAGCATGTGGCAGAGGAAATTAGTCACTTCATGAAGACCAGGAAGCTAAAGAATAAAAGCATCCCACAATCTCCTTCAAGGTCATATCCTCAGTGACCTAAATCTTCCCAACAGGCTCCATCTCTTAAAGTTCTAAAAGCTCTCCAATAATTCCATGCTGGGAACCAAAACTTTAACATATGATCTCTGAGCCACCTATGTTTTTTTCACTTATTTTTTTGAGACAGTATGTAGTTCAGACTGGCCTTGAACTCACTATGTAGTCCAGTCTGACCTTTAACTCTTGGTGATTCTGAGGCTTTTTAAAAACGACTCTGAAACTAGTTTTACCATATGAAAAATTTAACCAGGCAAAAATAGGAGGAACTGCACAGAGAGGAGACAAGGAAACAGAAAGATATTAGCATGATGGATTATTCATTCAGGGGTCAATCCTTGTTTTATATGTTACTCTGACTTCTTTTTAACGAAACAATATGGAGAGTTTAAAACAATTATTTTCTGGCTAGAAAACTTTTTTCTGTCTTTCATGCTCATGAAGCAAAAAATATAGACTAGACAAAATTCACAATAGGGCAAATAAGTAAATTTAATTGTAGAGTAAGCAACAAAGTAAATTTTATTATTTCATTATGTTAAAAGAAATATTAATGATTCCTGGGGTTTAGTAATAGGGCATGGTTTCTTCTACCTTGTTGGGAGCTGTCGAAGCTAGAAATTGAACACACGTGTGGCTGCAGCATGGCTGGGGCATGGCCTACCCAATAACAAGGAGACACCTCAAAGGCCATAGCTGAGGACAGTTGGCTCCAACCCCAATTAACTAAATAAATAAAGACTGTAGCTGCAGACATTTCACTCCTGTAGTGAAATGCCACCTGGAGATTTTCTCCGAAGATACTTCTAAATTAATATAATCCGTTACTTAGAAAAGTCCTTGAACCACTCCCAAGATCCCACCCTCAGTATCCCATCTTCTTGTTTGAAGACCTAATAAATACAGGCTGCCCAGAGAAGCTCTTTGTCTCATCCCCCAGGGTCTCAAACTCTGCTAGAGGGTTTTGACTCTCCTGGAGCCCTAAAATCATACCACTTGTCTTATTTATTTAAGCCTTTGCTGTGCACTCATTTGGGAGACTGGGGATCTCAGCCAGGTCCCTGATACTACCTCTAGGTCATTCGATAATTTTAAAAGACACGTGAAGACAGAAAATATTTTATGCTGTTTTGTGTCTCTGCGACAGCAGCATTGTGGGAAAATGAATACAAATGGTATTTATGAATAAAAATAATGATGAATTAATTTGAAAGAACAGTTTATATCTAAAGACAGAGATTGGAAATTCTTCATTATAACAATTTAAAAATGAAAATAAAATCTTAAATTCTAAAATAGTCTTTTTGATATTTGAAAATCATTAACAGCTAAGTCATACCCAATTAAAACATTAAAAAGGATTATTAAGTAAAATATGTTAACATTTACAAATAAATGATAAATTCATAAAAATTACAGTAAGAAAATATCTCATACCCAAGATCCAAAAAATTCAGTGTACTTTGTTTTTTAATAACTGACCTTAAATTGTAATTCTCATCCCTTAAAGTAGAAGTTGAAAGGTAATATAATTCAGATCACAGGAAAGTGCACCAATGAAATTTTGTTTGCATTGAATCCAGAGCTTTGTTTCATTGAGTGTTTGGACTGAAACTAAGATCTGCAGGGTCATTTGCCACATATGGAGCTATGCTGGTGGTTAAATAATGGCATGTATGAGGTGGTCAGTAGTTCTATATCTTAGGTGTCACTGTTCACTTCTTTTTAAATGCTTTTAAAGATTCTTGCTGAACCCAGATGGTCAGGCTCTAAATCCTTAAGAGTCTGCAGACACACTTAGGTTTGCTGTCTTTTCTGGGAATGATGGAGTCTTCTTCCTCATCAACAGTGTGAAACTCTTCAGAGACTATTTTTTTCTCAGATCAAAGCTCCTACAGAAAGGCAAATGCTCTCCTCCTCCTTTCCAGAAAATTTAAGTTCAGCAACTGACACACGAGTGCAAGTTTTTCTGGTGTGCAGCGGTAATCCCACATTTCCTGGAAAATTCCTCATGCCCAGTGATCTCCTACTCATTCAACTAAAACCCTGGTATAACTTTATTAACAAGACATGAGTCCGTCTCACTCTTTTTTCCCCCATCCCCTGACTTTTCACTTTGTTTGTTATTATCCTTATTTTCCAGAATTCTATAGAACTCCCTTGACAACAGTAAGGAGTAGAGTACCTATTTTGACAAACTTCTCTTGAGCTGCTAAAGACTCTCATGAAGATGTTTGAACTCGTATTTTAGTCTCAGTGGCTTAAAACAGAGATTTTATCATATTGTATAATATTTTAGTCATGAATTCAACTTTGCTGGGCAATTTTTCTACTCAACACAGTATGAATGTTGTTTTCACATTACAATAGGTCTCCTATGGAAGGTTCAGAAAGGCTTTAGTGCTGTGCTAAATAACTTGGCAGGAACTGTGAAAATATATCTATCAGTTGCACCCCTTTTTTTTCTATGTAGACTCAGACACACTCCATATGCTTTCTTCCATAGTAGATAGAGTTCTTACAGGAAACTATTTTTGTATCTGTAGAAGATTTTTTAAAGAATCTTTTTAGATTCCTTTAAAGTACATTACAAATATTTGAGCATTTTAAAAATGTATTCTATTTGTTGTATCAATTAATTTTAGTTTCTTCCCTCTGTGCTCGGTCAATTGAATTTCAGCATTTTGAAGTTTACTGAGATTTATTTTGTTGCTCAGAATATGGTCCATTCACAGATTAAATATAGCACACACAAATGCAAGGATCACATATTTTAAAATTGTTGGGTGTAGTCTTCTAGCTAATTGTATAGTTAAGTGTTTGCTACTTTTCCAAGATGAGTTAAATTTATAATGCTTGCTTATTTTTCCCTTAAATTCATTTATTTTGTCATATATATTATATGTGTATTATATATTGACTTTTTTGTTAGGTATATATAAATTAGTATTTTTATTACTTCCTCTTGAGTTGAAACTTTATAACTATGAAACTTCTCTCTAATTCTCATTATATTTCTTAAAGCTTCATTTGTCTCATATTAATATGACCATACCAAACGTGTTAAAATAGTATGAATTTAAACCTTGTTTGCATAATTTCTAGATAGACAGCATCATTCAGGAGTGTTGATAAATGGCATTGACAATGTGAGATAGGTATGTCATAAATATGAAATTTTTATGACCTGGAGAGTCTTACACGTGATCTAACAATACTTGTACAATTATTTTCCTTACTAATAAAGAACTATGCCTTTCTCATTTTGTCTCTCTGTCTCTATCACTGTCTCTTTCTCTGTCTCATAAATATAACAGACATGTATAGTTACTAGTGAACACACTGACACAAATTTTTCACTCCTTGTAGTGGCTGCCTGACTCAATTATTTACCAAGTAAAAATTTAAGTATTCTACTAATAAAGACAAAAATTTTTCAAATCGAAAAATAAAAGAAAAATACATTCTGATGCCTGAAGAAATTATTTAAATGTGAGGCAGATTTTTGTATGCTACTCTTTATTTTTTCTTTTATGTTCGCATTCCTTTTCTTGTTTGCTTTTGTTTTAGTTATTCATAGTTAGACAATAGTTACAGTTTAGAAAAATAGATTAAGAAGATATCCCAGGGAAGACAATCCACTATTTCTTTAGACAGAGTTTTCTTCTTTGAAAAACTAGTGATCTGAAACTACAGGCAGTTGCTAAGTTTGGATCATAAAACATTACTTAGCCTGAATATATATTTACTTGCATATAAGATTATGTTAAGCATTTATATACTACTGTGTCTTGAAATAATGAATTATATTAAAAGGATTAGTAAATTTATAGAAACTTTTAATAATCATGTATTTTCTTGATAAAACCACCAAAGGAGATAATATCATAATTGAGTGTAGATTCATGATATTTACTTTTCCATTAAAATTGCTCGTTAAGAGCTTGCTTCAGCAACACATATAATAAAATCACCTCCTAAAATCTAAGCTGTGGTAACTACTGGACTAAACACTCTCTTTTTTTTCTTACTGCCACAGCTTGATTTTCTAAATCAACTTTACAATCCTACATCATTAGACTGCCCTTCCGTGTTGATGCTCACATTGGTGTAAGTCTAAGCTCTTATGAAGTATGGTTTCCTCTTGCTTTTGTGTCTTACATAAAATGTCACACTGTACCTCATAAATCTACAAAATTATTATTTGTCAATTAAAATAAAAAAACAAGTATACCAAAACACATTTATTTAATAAAATGTAGTTGGTAATAATGACACGAAAAATACTAAGAAAAAGACACAGGTTCAGCATGTTTATTTGAATGCTAAAGCATGTGAAAAAGTGAAAAAAGTTTTAAATAGAAAAATTGAAAAGTAATGTATGCAAAATTTATACCATATTATAATTAATAACAATTCTATGCATCACATCTGTGATATTTACATGCCAGGTGTCAAGCTAAACTATGCACTATTTCAAGTCATCATAACAAATGATCAAAATCAATAATATTTCTACACTCAGATAAGGAAATAGGCAAAATAAAGAATTTCTGGCATATAATAATCAATGTATCTGATATAAGAACTTGTGAATTTGTCCCTACAACCTGGGTTCTCATTCACTGTGTTTTATTAAACAGTATAAACAAGACATAGTGGAGGATGGGACAAAAAAGAAGAGACATAAAGGGAGTAAGTCTAGTGGCCCAACTGATGGACCAAATAATTAGTGAAGAAAAATTTCCCTTAAATTTGTAATTTAAGAAACAATAAAGTCCGAAGCATATACTTACATTTAGACTATAATCACTATAATTTCTGTCACTATTGCAAACTCGATTCATGATGTTGCTAAATTTGCAAACTTGAGAGGAATTGTTTAGATTGTTAACAACAGTTCACAGCCAAATGAATAACTAAAATAATGTATGACTCTTGAAATTGTATTTAAATTAAAATTTAATTACAAATTTTAAGTTATGAACTTGATTCAGAGTTCACTTTCTATTCATGGAAATTAGAAGAGAGTAGAATTTATCAATAAATCTCATTTTGGGAACTTGTATACTTAAAGAGGATTGCTGAGCAAGTCTAGAAAAAGGGAAGCTTCTTAAGGGGTGTAAAAAATAGCTATACCTCTGTTTTATTGATACCTCAATGGTTCTGAGAAGCAAGGCTTTGGCAGTGAAACACGCAGTGTCGCTTTTGTATGGTGCTGTGGAAACAGCAAACGTGACTCAGGAACCTTTTAATCAGCCCTAATTTCACATTTCCTTAAATTCTTGGTAATTCTTAACTCCCTCCTGCACTTTCCCTAAATATATCTATGTAAGTTGGATATGTTCTTTCATAGTGAGTTAATATTAATAAAAATGAAAATACAATTCTAATATGAATTACTGAATTTGAACTACAATTCAGTCCAGGAATACAACATAATCTTCCTCTAAATGTAACTCAGAGTATGTGCGATTCTTCATGCTCTCAATCTAATGTGTTAGTATTCTACAGGTAAAATTATATCCTCCCTTTACCCTGACCTCTATTTTCAATCAATTTTGAAGTTTTAAATGATTAAGGCTTGAAATAAATGATTAAATACGCCTGTGATAAAATGTATTTGGAATGAACAGATGACATAGTTTTTCATTTAAAATTAAAGAGAATTACCTTGTTAAATGTTTTAACTTCAATGGCCGTAATCTGCAAAATGTCTGTTTTGCACATGCTTATGATTCAATGCAAAATATAACTATTGAGCACTGGAATCTTGCAACACAACTCACGATACTTCCCTTATATGAGATTGATAACTACTCTATTATCTATTTTAGTTCATCAAAAAGAATAGTTTGTGCTTTTATTATTTTATCATTTTTATGCCTATGTCTTGTAATATGAACAAGTACTTTGACAATAACAATACGCAATATATTAACCAGTGTTAATCTCCTATTATTTGGTTTTGAAATTCTGTATCATCATTTTTATTCTTTTTTTGTTTTGAAACACAAAAAAGAAATCTATAGGAATGAGAAACCAAAAAAAAAAAAGACAAAAATGACATTGAAACTTTTTAGGTTTTGTCATATTTTCTAAGTGGGAATATATTATCATGACTCTAACTTGCTTCTTAACCATTTTTAATATCAGATTTCCAGAGTTTTATGTTGTCCTCATTCCTCCTTGCCATCATCATTCTTGCCTTCCACTCTACCTAACCAAATCCAACAAAAGTTACTCCTAACATATGTCAATTTGTAGATTCCAGACCTTTAAAGGTACTAATTATCTTAAGTGTTGATATTTTTCCCAGTAACAACCAAAAAAAACATAGGGGGAAATTTTCCCTTCATGATTGAAATTAAACACAAAGTTCAGAGTAGCTAATAATAAAATGAGAAAGCATTCTGAAATTTTTCTTTTTCATTTTTTTAAGGTTGTAGATAGGCAGCTAATAGTATGCAGACATTCAATACAGTGACTGTCAACCACAGTCACATACAGAAGTGACCTGAGAAACTAAAATATCATTATCCCCAATTCAATAATTAAATAAGAATCTCTAGATGTGAGGCCCACTGTTTTATAAAAAACATCTCCCTGGCAATTTCAATATATAGTCAAGGTTAAGAAACATTCATCTGAAACATTGGTCAAAACAAGTAGAAGTAAAAGTTTAGTGCTTTTTAATTATCCTACAGGAACTTACATATCACATTTATCAGACCAGCAGTTAGTAATCTGAACATTGTATGTGTGTTGCCCTTCTAGTAGCAGTAACTGCCTAACATATATTAATTTTCAGAGTAAAAATCCTGTATTGATGGATGAGTTTTATTAAATTTTTAAGTGATACACTTCCTTTCAACATATATCATTGTATCAATTTAAGTGCAATTTTCAAGGTATCCAAGTCTTTCCATTTTTCACTAGGCCATTCGTTCCTTTTAAATTTTTCATATTTAGGGGTCAATCTAGTGAAGAAAAGTGTGTTTTATTTCTAGCATTATGAAATGCATTTCATAACTAAATGCAATAAAAAAAACTGTAAGCAGGGCCATTTGAAATAAATGTACACTTTTTTATTTAAAACTGAACAATTTATTGTTATATAAAAAGGTCTTTTAGCTAATGAAATATACTTGTATTTACTAGTTAGTTTTCCTAATCACTTAATGCCATTTTAAATAGTAAGAAGGCATTGTTCTAGAACTGAGATCACTGAATAGAATAGATACTAAAATATTGTCTGTTTTATTAAAAAGGGAGTAATGCCTTTACAGTAGCAAAGTTTTCCACTGCTTGATGAATAATTAGTATTAGGTACACCAACCAAGTGAATATTGACAGAAAATGCACCCGCGGTTTCTCATCTATTCCTTAACAATTGTACTAGTTTCTTAGAGATACAAAAAAAAATTACCACAAATTTCACAGTAAAAAGCATCACAAATTTACTTCTTCATAAATTTGTACTCCAGAAGTTCAAAATCAAGGTGCCAGCAATGTTGCTTTGTTTTGGAAGCTCCAGGGGCAACTTCACTTCATGCCTGTCTCCTGTTTTTGGTGGTCCTGGCAGTCCTAGGCATTCCCAACATATGCAACATGTAGTATCTCCCTGTGTTTTATATGACTAGTCCCTGGATCTCCGTGATTCTTTTTAATTCTGATAAGGATATCCATCATGAGATTTAGTGTCCACATGAATTCATAATGATATCATCTCAATATTTTTTCTCAATTACATTTACGAAGTCTGTTATTTCAAATAAAGTCATACTATGAAGTTCTGGTTGGAGAAAGGTTTGGAGGGGACACATTGACTCCACCAGGATAGTAAGATTTTATCTCATATTACACTCTTTCACATGTACTCATTTCACATTTGCATAAATTTCACATTTGCAAAGCCACTTTACTTCATGACAACAAATAGATTCCTCTTTTTCAAATTATTTCACTTAAAAAGAGGTAGAAGAGGAAAGAGGGGAGGAAAATGAGATTTAAAAAAACGGGAGTCATTATGAAGTGTTCTATACATGCAACAAGTTCCTATGAAAAATATAATCATTATCTACCACAAATATGTATATATATGAAGGGAGCATTACATATATATGAAGGGATCCAAGAGATGCAGGAAGGGGAGAGAAAGAAAAGAAAGGGGCTAAAAAAAGAATTAAGAAATGTCATTACATGTATCAACTCTTCATGATGAATGTAATCATTATGTACTACAAACATGTACCAATAATTTTTTTAAGGAGGTAATGAAAAGATTTTATTTTTAACTTTGAGCAACCTAGATTAATTTCCATCTCCATCGCTTTCCAGCTATGTGATCTTTGGGAAATCATTATTTATGCAAATTGCATTTTTCATCTGTCAAAGAAGAAGCACATAACTACCCTCGTTTTTGCACAAAATTAATGAAATCAAAGTTAATATGTGAACATTATATGAATCAGTAGCGTGCAACCTGCAGAAAACTTTAATGCTTTATTTTTACTTAAAAGGTATAAACTAATATTAATTTGAAAATATTTGATTTAGTCACCATATCCACAGTGTAATTGTTTAAATATTAGTTTATTTAAAAAGAGCAGGAACATAAAGATATTTGTGAAGCAACTTGTGACATTTTCTAATATTTTAAAATGTCTGCACTAGTACTAAATTTAAAGTAGTTTTAAAGGAGTCAATTTATTAAAAGCTTACAATATCTAAATAATGTTTTATTATTAAAGGACATAATTATAGTAATAAATTATGCTGACAAAGTTGGTTTATGGGCATACACTTGACTGTTAGTAAGCATTCCTTTCATCCACTGAAAGCAAACGGGCATGGCCATGTTAAAGGGTGATCTAGTCCTAGTGTTACGAATATCTGGAGCATTAATCAGTATGATTTATAGGTAGAATAGAGAGCTTAAATTAAAGGGACTATTTTGTTATCTGGACGTCAGTTAACAGAGCTTTTTTATTATTTAGTTTCATATGTAACAGGAAATATTTACTGTCTTCCCCTAACTTATCAATTCTTTAATGATTTGTGCTATTAACAAAATTGTTTTTCATCTTTTCAAATATTTTTATATTGTCTACTACATTACGTATCATAAGGAAATGAATTTTATTTATTCTTTATATTTTTCTCAGCTTCTCTTAGCATAGACTTTAGATGCATTCAATTTTGCTGAATAGATGAATGCTGTTTTAACAGAAACAAAAATAGTGATTGCTATGCTTTGGGCTTTTCCTGTACTTGGAAATTCTTTCGCTGCACTTGTAAAACATTGTGTAAGAAGTTGTCTAATGTGCATTAATTTTATTAAGAAAATGGAACAAAAATAAATATTTACCTATGCTTCAGGAAAAATAATGCTGATATGTTTCTTTTTCTTATTATTTAAGAGAAAAATTAAAAACAAACAGCAAAAGATACAAACAACAAACCCAAAACAATAACAGTAGAGGTTTACAAAACAAGATGATAGGAATTTAACAATGGTTGTAATAGTGCATATTGTTACCTTCAAAAGGGTTGCTCAGATTACCAGATATAGACATGCAAAATTGATAATCATATTAGTATTAACTGTTTTTTTCAAGAACAAATACAATTAGTAGTAAAGTCACTTATACATATATATATATAAAATGCAAATTTTTATCTTTTTCCTTTTCCCTTCCTTCTTTCCTCCTTTCCCCTATCTCAGTTACTTTCCCTCTTTGAGGAGTTTCTTACCGTTACACAATACATATTTTAGTTTTTGGATCATATTTGCTCTTTCAGTTTCTTACACTAGGGAGACAAAATGGTATTTACACTGTGAGTTTATTTCACTTATGAGTATGGTCTCAAGTCACGTCCATTTACTTATAAAAGCCTCGATGCAATAGTTCTCTATAGCTCAGTAGTACTCCATTGTATAAAAATACCACATCTTTTTATCCATTCCTCGATTGATGGGCACTTGGATTGTTTCCAAGATTTGGCTATTACAAATTGTTCTGCTACAAAAACAGATACATATATATCACTGTGTTATGATGTTTTTGGTTCTTCTGGGAAAATTTCCAGAAGTGGGATAGCTGGTCAAATGAAATCTCTAACCCTACATTTTTTAGGAATATCCATATTGATTTCCACAGTGGTTGCACCAGCCTACAATCCCACCAACACTGGACAAGAGTTCCTTTTCCCCACAGCCCCTCCCGCATTTGTTATTGGTGGATTTCTTGATCTCTACCATTTTTTCTGGAGTGAGATGGAATTTCAGAGCTGTTTAACTTTGCATTTCTCGAATGACTAATGATGTTGAACATTTTTTCATATATTTATTTGCCATTTGTATTTCTCCTTCTGGGAAGTGTCTATTCATCTCACATGCTCATTTTTATATTAGGTCTTTAAATTTTGGGGGCCTGATTTTTAAAATTCTTTAAATGTTCTAGATAGAAGTCTTTTGTCTGACTGAGAGTAGGCTGAGATATTTTACCAATCTGTAGGTTTTTCTTTTCACTCTGTTGGAGATTTCTTTGGACATGTGGAAACGTTTTAATAAGACAAGATCCCAGTTGTTGATTCTGGGAAGTATTTCTCGTGCAGTTT